>PVKE010012844.1:0-37575 GCA_004027555.1 Craseonycteris thonglongyai
AAAGCCTTACCTCCTGCTACCATTACATTGAGGATTAAATTTCAACATCTATGAATTTTGGAGGGGGAAGGAAGCATAAACATTTATCCTGTAAAGACACCTTTATCATTTTTCTCTTAATATTATCTTTTTGTGAACAGAGTTTCTTAATTTTTTTGAAGTTGTTTTTTTTTATGTAGTTAGTGTTGTTTTTTTTTTTGTCCTATTTAAGAAATCTTTGCCTATGTTAAGATCATGAAGATATTTCCTTTGTAATAAGCAGCATTGATGTGTTTTACTTTTCACATTTCAATTCATGATTCCACTGAAATTGACTTTTGTGTATGGTGTGATGGAGGGGGAGCAAAATCCTTAAATTATTATTTGCTTCTTATGGGAAAAACACAAAGCAACTTGAAAGTCGATGTTTTAATATGTTTGTGTATGTGTGTGTGTGTGTGTGTGTGTGTGTGTGTGTATTTCTGACTTCAGATCTATTTTGAAATTTTGATGAACTATTTTTATAATTCTTTATGCTGACAGAGGGTACCATGACATACATACATACATATTTAACTTCCATTATTCAGATCCTGGTAAATTTAGATAATTACTAGTTTATAATAATCCTTTTTTATTGATAGGATACTAATGAATTATTTAAAACTGCCATTAATTTTATATTTTGTAATTCTCAGGCTAGAAGTAATTTGTAAATGTGTGAATCTTTGTCTACAAAGGAAACAAAAATTTTCAAGAACTCTGCTTCTATTAATTTGGGTTCTTAATAGTCATCATCTTTGTGATTTTTAGCACACTTTCAGATGTTCTAATACTCTCTGCATTGATGTACTTAACTTCTGTGGAAAACTACTTTACTTTTCACTTCCCCTAGCTCAGTTATTTTCTTAAATTTTGTACCACATAGAAGAGTGATTAAGATCACCATTTAGTTTAGTGAAGAAGGGCTGTTGTCAGAGACTTCCTATCTTATCACTGTATTGCAAATGGGAATGACAGTTTCCCTTTTTCTTCTCACTGGTGTCTCCTAGTGGCCATTTTTGGACAGCGTATTTAGTAATGTTTCAGTTACAGTATCACAAAGCCTGTATTTGTCTACTTGTATCATTAAAAATTTTGATTCCGATTTATACTTTATCTCCTTTGTTTGAGATAGTTGAGACTGTTAACATCTTTCGTTTCCTAATCTTTTCAGTTGTCTTAACTACAGCCTCAAGAATGTTGTGCCAGTAAGATAGGAGATTTTTCATACCTTATTTGTTCTCTTTATAGCAGAGGTCTGTAAACCCTGGAGAACATTTGAGGCACAGGCCCAATTCAGCCGGCTGCTATATTTGTTTATTTGTTGTAAATACTGGAAAGCAAAGGGTGGTCTCCAAGGTTTTTAATAGTTAGTGGTTAATAAGTACCTGCATAATAACCTCGGTTTGCCTCTTGGCCTGTGAAACCTAAACTAAAGGGTGTCCCAAAATTCACGCAAGAAGTAATTTTGATAGAAAACACAGGTTTATAATTAAAAATTGTAAATTTTCATTGCTCAACAATGAAAACACATTGTTCTTTCGTGTAGCGCTCCATTTTTAATAACCCTGAACTGTCAGCTGTCACGCTGCTGTTGTGTTTTTTTTTCATTGGCAACACTTTACCGCACAAATGATGCAAAATTCAAATCTTGAGTGAATTTTGGGACACCCTTTATTTACTGTCTGACCCTAGGTTGTGTGTTCTTTGGGGGTTCTCTTTCATTGGATCATGTCGGTTTGCTGTGACAAGCAGAAATGCTCTTGTGGAATCAGTGCCCTCTGTGACCAACCCTTCAGTCATAGCTTGAAATTATGAGTCATTGTCACCTCCTGTTTCAAAATCCAGTTTCTTTCTTCTACTAATTTGTTTTCATTTGGCTTTTGAAAAATACTAATTTCTTTTAAATGTAAGTATTATACACAATATATTTTGAGAACTGGATTGGCATTTTGATGTTTTATTAGACAATACCCTGCTACATGTGAGTTATGAGTCTCTGCCAAGGATTGTGTAGGGCACGTTTGCACACCCTCCTCATGACCCTTACTTACCCCAAGCCAGCCAGACTGTTGGTGGCGTCTCCAGTGGTAATTGCCCCAAAGTCACACGGCCAGCAAGTGAGTAGATGTTTTACTAAAATTTTCCTAGAAGCGTGTAAAGCAGGCTGTGCGTGGAAGAAGCCTTAAGGCCAAACCCTAGGTTATTGAAAGTTTGTTCCGTTACTAATTCTGCAGGAATTCTGCCCCTCATAGAAATTGAGGGGGAATGTATCTACCCTTACTAGGATCAGACTGGTTCTCATTGTCCTCATGTTTTTTCATTTTCTCACTAATATTCTGGACTGTTAGTAAAATGCAAGTACCGTACGTAGAGGCCCCATACCATGTATTAATCTTGTGGGCATCTCACAAGGGCTGGTTGTTCAGAATTTGTGGTGAGTGACAAGCTTTTTCTCTTGAGTTAATACTTTCCCTTTTGGGTACTTGGTTTACTGGGACTGCATTCTGCATTTCTCTGAATATCCGGTGCCTGGCGTAGCGCCTGGTCCTGGTGGGCACCCAATGAACATTTGTCAAATAAGGAGATGAATGGCAGGTTTGTGGCTCATCACAGTATAGGGGAGCTCTCGGGCTGTAATTCAATTTCTGTGTTGTATCTCCAGTTTCCCATTAACTGTGATTTTTGTCAGGGTCCGTGTGGACCTCTTTTCATCATCTGTTACAGTGAGGGGCTTGCTCAGATGTTCTGATTGGATCATTTTAGATCTGTCATCATATAGTATCCACTTCTGAGTCGGTTATGGGAAAGTTTGCCCCTTCTGTATGCTGTTGAGGCCCTCGTCACTGTTCCTGTGTCTCATTTCTTCCTTCCTTTTTCATCTAGCTTTTCTCCTTTCAGATATTGTCTCCAGCTTTCAGAGTCAGTTTAGAAAGACAGTTTAGGGACGGGATCTGACGAGCCTACAACTTTGATTTCTGCCACTCCAGTTTCCTGGCGCCGTGGCCAGGGTAGGGGGTGTCCTCGCAGCTGCTTTGCTCCTTTATAAGGAAGGAAGCCGTAGGATACCCACTGTTTCCCGTGTCAGGGGATGCTCTCTCCACCGTGTTTGCGAGCACAGACTTGGCAGCCATACTCCTTTGTATCTAATCCACAGGCATTTCACTTCTCTGTACCTCAGTGTTTCAAGCTATAAAATGGGGCTTATATACCTCGCTCATGGGTTCCTCTGTGTAAAAAGTTGGCACAGTGCCTGGATTATGGTACATGCTATGTAACGGGCTTGCTGTTATAATTTCCTAGTACTGATTTTTGAGCTCTTGCTCCCATAACCGTGCTGCGCTTACTTCCATCAGATGCTGTGGTCTGACTGTGCATCTGTCTCCCCTGTGACTTTCAGCTCTTGAAGGAAATGAACCACCTCTTACCATATGTCCCCAGTGCCTTGCACAGTGTTTGGTCCATTCATTCTTACTGAACTTGACTGGACTGCAGGTGGTTAGTGAGGCCTCTAGGTTTTGTTGACATGTAGATACTGCTGTCTTGTGCCTTATCAGCTGTTGAATACGCAAAGTAATAAGTGGGACGAAAGGGCATTAAAATGGATGAAGTTTGTGGTTACCCCTTTTAAATCAGCCACATGTGGATTCCTGTTAGCTCTCCATTACCCTCAAAGCAATGTCAGTATTCAAATTTACAGAGCAGATGTACCGTAGGACAAGAGTATATGTGTGCGTGTGCATACACACACCCATAAGTATATATACCACAAATAGTTAAACACAGTGGAAATTAGGAATGCAAATTAAAGTATGAGGAAAGTAGCACACATTAGTCCTCGAATAAAATGGAGAGATGTAAGGACCAGATTTCTGTTTATCAGTGTGTTTCAGTCACTGGAGAAAACTTCAGTTGTTGTATGTCCAGAAAAGTGCTCCTAGAACGCTGCTGTCTTCTTCCCCTCAGGATCTGACGGGATCGGAACTCTACACCCAGGCAGGCAGCCTCCTGCACCCCGTGGTTTACACCACTGCTGTCATTCTCCTCTTATGCCTCCTAGCCGTCATTGTCAGCTACATATACCATCACAGGTAAGAACTGAAACTTGACAAGTGCAGGACTCTGCGTTAGAGGGGTTTATTGCACATTTAATTAAGCTAAAACTGAGTTTGACACCAATGCCATCTTTCCAAAGTAATAACAATTACTTTAGGATACAAACAAGCTTTGTTCACTTCGTGCGGTTTGTTTGCTGGGTTTGTACCTGAGAAGGAGTGTGGGAGCAGCAGGGGTGAGGGAAGGGGGCGGCTTCCAGACCCAGAGAATGGGATTATTTCCGGTTTATGACCTTTTCCCATGGTGATATTCTTTCTTGTATGGATTGCATCTTTAAGAAAGTTGGTGGCTTTTAAACATGGAATATGGTTTTTGTTCATTGTAGTCAAAGTGACAGAAATTTTTATTTTCTGGTGGGAATAGTGAGCTGAGAGGATTTGCTGAGCAGAAATTCACTTTAGAAGCAGTTTGGCTAGAGTGTATTTTCCTATTTAAGCTCGACACATATGACATTTCCTGACATTTAGTTAAGAAACAAAAGGAGATTATGATTTTAAAGAAATGAAAGAAAAAGAAAGGCTTCAGCATTTCATTAGAAAAGGCCAAGAAGAAATGCACTGGGAAATAGTAGGTCAGGAAAATAGAGATTGGCACCTTGCAGAAATAAAAATCTCTAGGAAGCAAACAAGTAATTCATCTGTCATAAGCCATCATAAGTAACAAAAGCCCATGTTTCTTAGGGTGGAGGATTTGCTTAGCCTTTAGTGGGTACAGTAGTTCCATAAATGACTTGTCCTTTTTAGTTTGCAAAGTTAAATGGTAAGAACCTGTACTGTGTTAAATGACTTCTCAAAATGAGTGTGTCTGTCTTACCGCTCAGGATGTATATTTTTTTCTTAAATAAAAGATTTAAACATTCGAATTTGGTGTTTGATGCTATTAGAATTGGTAACTTGAAGACTAATATTATAGTGTCCATGCATCAAATGGACTAGCCTGAACATTATTATTTTCCTATTTCTTTTAACAGTTTGATTAGAATCAGTCTCAAGGGCTGGCACATGCTGGTGAACTTGTGCTTTCATATTTTCCTGACCTGTGTGGTCTTTGTGGGAGGAGTAACCCAAACCAGAAATGCCAGTGTCTGCCAAGCGGTAAGTCCCAGCGAAAAATGCATTCAGTAAAAAAAATACTGATTGGCAAGTAATTTCATATGTTTCATAAAAGAAAAAACTGTTTCCTTTAAAGTTTTTTTTCTTGAACTAATTAAAGTTAAACTCAATGCCTGTCACTTAAGCACTTAGGGTTTGAATTGTCATTTCTCAACTGACTTAAGGAATTTGTCTCTTTATCTTTGGGAATTCAGTGCTATTTATTATTATGTCTGTTATGATGCAGGACATTTAGTTTAAAATATTTTGCAGAATCTTGCCTTTGGCTAAGGGAGAAGTGACATTTTCTAACAGGATTTTAAAAATCATTTCATTTTGCAATGAATACAGTAGAAATTAGAAAAATATTTGTAAAAAGAGGAAGC
Source organism: Craseonycteris thonglongyai (assembly GCA_004027555.1). Lineage (NCBI taxonomy): Eukaryota > Metazoa > Chordata > Mammalia > Chiroptera > Craseonycteridae > Craseonycteris > Craseonycteris thonglongyai. The sequence goes on from PVKE010012844.1 coordinate 5,615, forward strand.
TTCTTAGGTGTGGTAAATGTGAAAAATTGAGCAAAATTCAACTTTTAATTTTAAGTAAATTATTACACATGTAGCTTTAGCGAATAGTATTCTTACAGAATAAGTATAAAAAATTGAAACTATTCACTATATGAATGAAGAATATGTAAAATTTTATTTCTGTATTTGCATATTGTTTTCCATGTGCATGAAAGCAAGCAATGTAGTAATTGGGAGTTCAGACTGCCTAGATTTGGATCTCAGTTCTGGTTCCTAACTGTGTTTTTATGGGAATTTATTTAACCTTTTTTTTTTTTATTGCAGAAAATATAACCGATCTACCTTCTTAACTCAAGAGTACAGTGTAGTATTAACTAAAGTACAGCAGATGTCTAAAATGTGTCCATCTTGCATGACTGAAACTCTACACCCATAGAATAGCAACTCCCCATTTCCTTCTGCCTCCCCCCCCAGCTCATCTCAACCTCCCTTCTACTTCCAGTCTCTGTGACCTTGACTATGTATTTAGATATCTCATAAGTGGGATTATACTGTGGTTTTTCTTCCGTGACTGATTCATTCTCTTAGCATAGTATCTTCAAGATTTATCCATATTGTTGCATGTGAAAGGATATCTCCCCTTTTTTAAATAAGATTTATTTTTTTTTATTGTTTGAGAGAAGGTGAGAGAAAGAGAGAGAGAGAAGCAGGGAAGGCCCACAGTAGTCTCCATAGTTGTACATCATTAGTTGTGACATGGTTTCATTCTACACTGGTGAGAGGTGAAAACCTTCACTACCAAGCTGTCCTGGTGGTCACCAATTGTGTCACAGTTCAGCATATGGGTTTGCACAGGGCTGGGGCCAGGATTTGATCCCTGGACCTCGTGATTGCAAGGCAAGTGCTCAACCTGCTGAGCTGTCCTAGCACCCCCAATGTCCGTTTTTTAATGGCTGCAAAAGTATGCCATCATACGTATATACAATATTTTCCTTATCCATTTGTCTTTCAGTAGACATTTAGGTTGTTTGTGCCTCTGGGCAGTTGTGAAGAATGCTACAATGTTCATGGGAGGACAGAGACCTCTTTGAGATCCTCATTTCAATATTTCACTTTTCTCTGTCTCAGTTTCCTCACCTGTAATTTGGGAATAATAATTTTATTGTCATCAGATGATATGATTATTTCTATTAAAAAACTCTAAAATAATACAGGTAAATTATTTGAAATCGTTCATGTAGTATCAAAGCATGTCAAGTGCCTAGAAATAATAAAAGATGGAGGTTCAGTATTGACAGGTAAACTTTTAACATGTATTGAAGAACACATAAATGGAAAGCTATATTATGTCCAAAAATAGAGACAGTTAGCATCAGAATGGGGCAGTTTCTCCTAAATTAATACATACGTAAGAAGAGAAATGTTTTATGAAAATTAGTAAAATGATGTTCATACTGGCAGACCCAGGGAAAAGCCCTGAGACCGACAATCTACCTCCCTCAGTGGAAGGCAGAGAAAGATGGAAGAAGGAAGCAGACTCCCATCTGGCAATAGGCAGAATTTATTAAGGGAAGCTTGCACACAAGGGATGTCTCGTGGCTGCAGTGTAATTTGGATCTCCTCCACACTGATTGGCAGGCACCAAAGAATTACATAGAACAGGGCAGAATGGACAGATTACTGGTATGTGACCAGTAACAGGTATGTAAAAATGCCTTGCATGCTTGCCCAGGCAGGACCAGGTCTCTTCCAGGAACCAGCATGCCATCAGACAAAGGAGAGGTACTGTTTATGTCAGAAGGAAAGCACTGATTGCCATCAGCAGTCTCCATTCTGGCCCCAGTGTAGCTCATGGGTCCGGCAGTGGTCACATCATAGAATAAATAGTCTCTCCTCCACAACTGGTTTTAAGATTTATGTAAAAGTGAAGGACCAAAGAAAGCCAGGATATTAATGAGAAAGTAGAGTAGAGTGGGAAGGTTGTCCTTCTAGTCATCAGGACTTGGGAGGCTATTGTAATGACAACTGGTTTAGGGGTCAATAAATTGCCAACACAATGGAATAGATAGATCAGCAGTAGATCCGTGTGGAACTTTGGTGGAGGACAGAGGTTGCAAGCCTCTCAGTTGGTTAAAGAGGGACCACGGTGCAGGAAAGGGAGCTAAGGAAAGTCCATTTGGAAAAAGATGAAAATGGGTCTATACCTCATGCCATATATTAAGTAAAATGTCTGCTCTGGGTGGGTTAAAAACTTACATGCCCAAACCAAAATGTTAATATTTATATTGGAAAATAGCACAGTCCTTGGGATAAGAAGAGATTTCTTAAACATGACACTAAAAGGCATTGACTGAAAAAGAGATAAATTTGACTAAAAATAAGAGCTATTGTTTAAGATTCCTTAACAAAATGAAAAGACAAGTTTCAAATTGGAAGAAGTCATTCTCATTACATACCATTGACAGCCATTGGAATAAAAAATATATTAAAAACTGTAATCCATGAGAAGGCTACCAAAAGCTGGTAGAAGTGACATGAGAGTGGGCAGGCATTTCATAGAAGAGTGAATGCTGGTACACACGTAAAGAGATGTTCACTGTAATTGGTGGTTGCAGAGATGCAGATTAAAACCGGAGTTAGTTGTCTGTTTATGCCTTGCTGTCGGCAAAAGTCAAGCCTGACAATGCCAAGTATTGAACATGTGGGTCCACAATATCTTCTCTGCACTGTCAGTGGGAATGCAAGTGGATGACTGTGGGAGGCTGTACCTTCTCAAGTTTAACACTCACATGACCTAGCAGCCCCACCTGAGCTCAGAGAGTAAGCTTGCCCTAGGCAGCAAAGGTGTGCATATGACTGTGCATATGCAAATGAGTATTCATAGCAGCACTAGAGACAGCTGCAAAAATGTGGAAGCAACCAAAATGCCCATCACCGAGAGTCAATGAATAAACTGGAACGGTAAATGAGAGTCAAAACTAATGCATTGCAACAACACGTAACTGAATATGTCAGAGTCCCATAAACTCTATTCACTCTTATCTTTTAAAAGTAACTGAAATTAAACAACACACTTTTAATGAAGTGTGCAATAAAACTCAAAAACAGAAAGCTAAGGGTTGATAAACAGGATTAAAATGATGCTTACCTTGGGTGAAGGGGATGATATTGTTCTATACAGGTGTTTGTCCAGGTGTTAACCTTTGACTTGGTGATGATTCTTGGATATTTATTATTAACAATAACTGATTAAATATCTAAATAAAGGCAGGTCATGCTTGGCCCAATCATTAACATATGTCAAGTACCTCAGGCTGATGATTAATCTAGTGTATGTCTGAGATGTAATTTCAAATGTGTGTATAGGAATTGTTGAGAGGATTAAATGACTGTAAAGTACCCGGCATACAGTAAGTGCTCAATTGATGCTAGCTCTTCCTACTACCGATAAAATTACCTCTCAGCTGTGTAGAACATTTCTGTTTTAGGCTATTACTGTACCTATGAAAACAACCTTATTTGGAGCCTGCAGGAAGTGAAGTAATACATCTCAGATCAATTTAGCTTCTGTCTTCTCAATCTTTCACCCTTGTTCCCATGGCTAACTCACATGTATCTTATAGTCTCAGTTCCCTGTTACTATTTCGAACCTCCCCTCCTTTCTTAAAATCCCAGAGTGCCTACAAAGCTTTGTAATTGACTGGTGTTTACCTATTTATTGTCTCTGGACTCTTAAGCTCTGCAGGGGCAGGGATTATACTGATTTGATCTAAGGACCAACACAGGACCTGATCAGAGGTGTTTAGCAAATGCTTGTTGGGTGAGTGAACAAAAAGGCATTTATTTGCAAAGAGTAGACATCATTCCTCCCCAGAGCCATTTTGTGCATAAACCATTAGAGTACTCAACATCCCATGGTAGTAATGGTCTCAATTTTATCCAGAAGTACTCATTTTATTCTTGAAGCAGACACATAACTTTATTTCACGAAGGACATGAATAGAAAGAGGCCACTGTAAAGTTGCCTGTCTTTCGCAGTCCTGAATGGTATTTTATACCATTTCTAGGATGAAAAGGAGAGGAATTGCAGTGAATTATCAGGGTTGCTAGAACAAATCCATTAAAGATTTACATCAAGCTTGTCCAGCCTGTGGCCCAGGACAGTTTTGAATGTGGTCCAACACAAATTCTTAAACTTTCTTAAAACATGACATTTTCCGTTTTTGCAACTGTTTTTTAACTTATCTGCTATCATAAATGTTAGCGTATTTTATGTGTGGCCCAAGTCAGTTCTTCCATTGTTGCCCAGGGAAGCTGAATGTTTGGACGCCCCGATTTGCATGAAAAGGGAAGGGCACATTTTATGTTTCCCATACCGTTTTCTTCTGGTTTTACAGGGTCCTCCCCTTCTATGGAAGACATAGCCTCCTCCTCATTTCTGACTCAGATGACTTGCTTCACTTTGCTATTGCAGTAAGCACTTAATTCAGTTAGAACCCAGCTGTGAGGGTGGTGGTAGAATGCAGAAAGGACCAGCCTGGGATTCCAGAGCTTGGCAGGTGGATTCCAATTCTGTGCCTTCCGGAACAGCCTGTGTGACTAGTTACTTACCCTGGGAGGGACTTAACGTTTCTTCTCTAAAATAATGGGTCGGACTACTTAAGTTAAATGATTATTAAGGTTCTTTCATCTCTAAAACTGAACCCTAAAGGTATATATTTTTACCTGTCATTTAATGTGTGCACACCATCGATATAGTTTTGTCTGTCTTATCTCCATTTTAGAGCTCACGTATTTTATGAACAGTGTGAACAGATTCTTTACAGTGTCTCCCCACAGTAATCAGTTGGGGTTATGAAAGGTGCCACCATCCAGGTACTTCCCACTCTGGTTCTTAAGTCAGTGCCAGGTGGTCTCTTAGCCGTTAACTCTCTTTTGCAAAAGGAACCAGAGGAGAACTAAGAAGCTGAGTGGTAGGGTATCAGGGGATGTTGACTCAAGGTTGGAAGGGATCTGAGTTGTGGGTCACGATGTGCCACCAGATAATTGCTTGATAGTTAATTTTCTGGTCTCCAGTTTCCTGTGCAATGAAAGGGTTTGGCTGGATTTCATTTAAGTGACCTTGTTGCTCTTCCACACCGTGATTTAATCATCTCAGGATAGTGCCAGCTGACCTTCTCAGGTGTCCGCTTCTATCTGATATCTAAAGGATGGCCATAATGGCCTGTGAGATGCACTGGGAAAATTTAATCAGGGATGTTATGAACTTTCTGCTTGCCAGCTGCTGCAAATGTGTTAACTTTCAGATTAACCCTAGGAGGACTTCTTATGCATATATTAAATGAGTCCAGAGAGAATTGAAATAACTTGCCCCAAATTACTGGGGCTATTGGGTGGCAGAGGCCTGGTTCCAATGCCAGCCTCTGACTATGAGTGGCCTTTACTCCCTATTCCTGTGCTTTACTCTTGGGTGAAGACCAGTGTTGAATCATATGAGGGCCCCTGGCTTTGGATACCAGCAGACCTTGGTTTGATATGTGGCTCTTCAGCTGACCATGTAACCTCTGGTGGATGATTTAACGTCTTTCAGCCTCAGTCACCTTGTCTGTAACCCAAGGTTATCAACACTAACCAATTGGTGATGCTAGGTGGCATTCAGTAGTAGAATCTGTTACTATTTTAATTTTGATACTTATGCAAATATGATTATATGAGTATTAAAGATCATTTTTTTGCACACTTGCTATGCATGCTGCACTATGTTAGGTTTATTAGTGGTTAAATATACAATTATAAAAATTGTATATTTAACCACTAATGATCTCCAGTATGTGAGCGTTTATGGTTAGGCTATATATATATATATATATATATATATATATATATATATATATATATATATATATATATATTATCTGGAAAAATTATTATCTATTTTGCAGCTTTGGAGATTGAGGGAATGATGTAAGGTGAAGTCTTAAGTAATTTACATGCCCTATGAATTAAATTACTTATTTCCAAACCATGTATATACCTTTCCCATGTATTTCTGATTTATTTCAAAGAAATTGTGACAATGAGGTTGTATTTCAAGTATAGCCCAAGTATCTAATGGAGAATACAGTAGGAAGTGCCTCATTCTGGAAGATGTAAGACCCTATTTACTACTAGATCTTATTCCCTCCTTTATTCTGGTTCTCGTGCAGTATTTGGTGATTTGCTTACATGACTGTTAACAGAGGACATCAGACTCCTAAAATTGCACTATGGGTAATAATTGTTTAACTGGAAGTCATCAGTATCTTTCAAGTACGAAGATATCTCTGGAAATTCTGAAATTCTTAAGTTAAATGATTATTTAGGTTAAAAAAAAAATACTTCGAAATCTAAAGGTTGAAGTTTCACTCTTAGATTTAAAATAAGGAAATTCTCCTGCATCTATGAGTCTGTTTCTGTTTTGTTTGTTGTTTTGTTTTTTAAATTGTATAACAAGTGAAATCATATGGCATTTGTCTTTGTCTGAATTATTTCACTTGGCATAATACCCTCTAGGTACATTCATGTTGTCACAAACGGCCAGATTTCATTCCTCTTAATAGCTAATATTCCATTGTATCATAAGTATTTAATTGAATATATTCCTGTATTATTGGAATATTATTTATATATATATGCAAATACACACACATACACGCACCAGTTACTCTTTATCCACTCATCTACCAATGGACACCTAGGTTCCTTCCATATCTTGGCTATTGTAAATAATACTGCAGTGAACACAGTGGTGCATATATACCATTTTACAGTCCTACCAACAGTATATGAAGGTTCCCTTTTCTCCAACACTTGGTAGTTATTCTTTTTGGTAATGGGCATTCTCACAGGTGTGAGGTGATAATCTCTTTGTGGTTTTGATTTGCATTTCCCTTATGATTATTGATGTTGAGCATTTTGTCATGTGCCTGATGGCCATTTCTGTGTTTGGAGCAATGCCTAGTCAAGTCCTCTGCCCATTTTCCAATCAGTTCATTTTTGATATTAAATTGTATAAGTTCTTTATTTACTTGGATATTAACCCCTTATTGGATATATGATCTATAGATACCTTCTCCCATTCAGTAGGTTGCCTTTCGTTTTGTTGATGGTTTTCTTCTCTGTACAGAAGCTCTTTAGGTTGATATAATCCCACTTGTTTATTTTTGCTTTTGTTGCTATTGCCCGAGAAGACTGGTCCAAAGAAGTACTGCTAAGACCCATGTAACATTGCTGCCAGTCTATTTTATTTTAGGAGTTTCATGGAATTTATTTTTGTATGAGGTGTAAAGTAGTAGGCCAGTTTCATTGTTTTGCACGTAGCTGTCCAATTTTTCAAGCACCATTTGTTGAAGAGACTGTCTTTTCCCCATTGTATATCTTTGTTTCCTTTATCATAGATTAATTGACGTGGGTTTATTTCCGGGCTCTTTGTTCTATTCCATTGATCTATGTGTCTGTTTTTATCCCAGTCCCATACTGTTTTGATTACTATAGCATTTCAGTATAGTTTGAAATCAGGGTGCATGATACAGCCAATTTTGTTCTTCTTTCTCAAGCTTGCTTTGACTATCCAGGGTCTTTTGTGGTTCCCTGTCAATTTTTAGAAATTTTTAGGAAACAAACTAGTGGTTACCAGAGAGGGGAGGGGTTGGAGGATGATCCAAATGGTGAATGGGATTAAGAAGTATAGTCTTCCAGTCATAAAATAAATAAATCATCAGTATGTAATCTGCAGCATAAGGAATATAGTCAGTAATATTATAATATTATAGTAACTAGACTAATTGTGGGGACCATTTTGTTATGTATAAAAATACTCAATCACTGTGATACACACCTGAAACGAACAGGATATTGTGTGTCAGTTCTACATTAAAAAAAAAAATTCTCCATCTTGCGACCTCCTGTGTGAAAAATATTTTTAACTTTTATTGTTTAATTTACTTACTTTACATCCCTGTCTCATTTTTTTCATTTCTGCATCAGAGAAAACTCTAGCAATATTGGAGCCTGCCATTCTGAGTCAGTATTAGTGATCTGTCTTGAATGTTTTGGTTTCTGTGTACTAAGTACACTTACACTATTTGTACTTACAGTATTTGATGTGACTCTGCATAGCTCAGAGGGTTTTTTCATAATTTTTGTTCCACTTCGATCTGTAAATTTTGCTTTTACAATACAGTCAGTGAAACTAGTGGGAATGAAGGAGCCACTTTTCTGCTTAAGAATCTAACTCTGACCCCATTTGACTGAGCTAGACCCACCTTCTTTACAGAGTCACTACAAGGACAGTGACTACCTGCACAGTGAGTGCTCTAACTTTGTGCCCTTACAAAATAATACTTGAGCTTTCATGTCACCCAGTTTTAGCTGCAGATTGGTTCCCATTAAAACGAACGTTGGGCAGTGGTCTAAATGCCTCTATTATTAACCTAGGCTTGATAATGTCAATCAAGTTGATTGCCTTGAGATTGGACAGCCATCATTTTAGAATGAAATTTTTTTTTTCTTGGAGATTTTTATTAATAGGATTTTACCTGTAATAATTATATGAGAAGAAATGATAAAAAAAAGATAATAAGTAGTCAGATAAGAAAATTGAATTATGTTCTTAATGCTTCAATGACACGTGCATTGATTTTTCTTAAAATAGATTTTAAACTTTTAGTCATATATATGTCTATATATCTATATATAGATATATAGATATAGATATATTAGCAGCTATTATAGAATTTTATTTTTAAATAAGGTTGCTTCAGATATAGGTCATATAATAAACATGCCCCCCCCCTCCCCCATCACCCCTCAGGAAAGAAACTCAATTAGCTGTTATCCACTATTTAAAAAAAAATTTTTTCAATTACAGTTGACATTCAATATCATATTAGTTTCTGGTGTGTGATTTAATGAGCACTTATTATGTCCCAAATATTATGCCCATTCAGTTCCTACAAAAACCCTAGAGATGGTTTTGATAATCCTCCCACTGTTCAAATGAGAAAAGTTGGTTTCAGAGAAGTGACATCTTCTTAAAAACTATACTCCTAGTAAATGATAAAATACAGATTTTCAAAACTTGCTTATCATGTTCCAGGCAATGTGCTAAACGCTTAATATATAATTGATTTGAAACTGCACAGTACTTTCCTGTTATTCTCAGTTTAAAACGAGTAAAACAATACTTAAGATGTTGTGTGATTTGTTAAAAGTAGGTAGAGGGTGGATCCTAGTTTTAAAACCAGGCAAATATTTTTGACTCTAGAGCATTCCCTTTTAACCACCGATATGTTACACTGCTCTCTCCCCATTACTGCGTATAAAAGCTCTGAATTAGAACTCACGTCTCTTACTCTGAAGCTTATTCTGTGTGCTCGGACTTTTGCCATCTTAGTTACCCCTTGCCCTCCACATTCTCCCTTAAAATAGACTTTAGAAACTGAGCACTAATTTTAAACATTGCATCTATGAGGAACATGGCTTTGGTTTATTGTTGTCCAGGAGCCAATTCTGTGGTGTATTCAAGGTCACCCTGGGTGTAAATCAGAGTGTGCTGGCCTCCTAGATCCAGCTGTTGGTTTGTCTACTAGAGAGCACAGTCCTCTGTTATGTATCTGTTACAGTGTTTTCTCTGTCTCTTTAGCAGACAGGGGAGCTGATCATTAGAATACATCTTCATACTGTTTTGGAATCAGATTTTTGAAAGTTACCTACCAATCTTTTTGATTAACCTGACTGGCAGCTACTATACTTTGATTGAAAGGGAGATAATTTTTCCTTTTAGTTTATGTACTCTTCAATCTTCTTTCTAGGTTGGAATAATTCTTCATTATTCCACCCTTGCTACAGTACTATGGGTGGGAGTGACAGCTCGCAATATCTACAAACAAGTCACTAAAAAAGCCAAACGGTGCCAGGATCCCGATGAACTGCCTCCTCCGCCGAGACCAATGCTCAGGTATCTGATATCTTTGTTCACTGTGCAGTGTTACATGTTTTTTAAATGCAGTTTTAAATGAAGCATAGTCGCAGCAGAAAAACTGCTGAGTGGATTTTGGAAAGTAACAGAATGGACGTGCTGGCTAGGCTGCCTGCTTTTGAATACTGGCTGTGCGCCTACCAGCTGGGAGTTCTTCATGAAGTTCTGTACCTTCTCCGTGCCTTTCTGTTTCGTCTATAAAGTGGAGCGATCCTACTCCATAGAGTCCCTGTGAGGAATACATGAGCTAATGTGTAAAGCACTTAAGAAGGTACTGTATTCTTGTAAATAATATATATAATAGGCTCTATGAAAAGGTTAGCTGTTACTTCCTTGAGGTCATGTCATAGGTTTTAATCTACTCAAGTGTGTATCGGTTTTATTATTCTCTACATAAGACAAAACAGTTTTGGAAGTATACCATTTTTACGCATAATTTAAAAAATTGTCAATGGATTATGGTGCTGGGTTGATAAAAATGGATCAAGGCCTCTGAGTTTATTGACTGCTATGTGGATACCTGACTTACAAAGGCCTCCCACCCTTGAGTTTACAGTCTTTGAGGAAATGGGCACATGAAGAACTGACTTTTGACCACTGAACAACTGTGGTAGAGATTCATTCTTTGAGTGTGCATAAAAAGTAGCCATTAATTGATGCAGAGCTGTGGGGGTGGTTTGACTGACCTCTGGCATGAAACTTCATTAGTGATGAGAGCAAAAGGTAGCACTTCAGACATGGGATTATGTGAGCTGAGGGACTTGAAGAAATGTCCTGTGGCTGGAACCACAAGTAGCAGGAATTTGCAGTAAAAGTTGAGTTTCAGACTTTTGGGTGCCCACCATGGAAGATTTTTAAGAGAAAATAGCCTGACTAGCATCATGTATTAGTCTGAAATATAAATAATTGGAATTCCTGAGGATAAAGAAGTCTACTAAGGGGTGTTCGCAGAGGTCAGAGGGGGTGTCCCATGAGAACTAAAGGCCTAGAGAAAAGAGGACTCATGTTTAGTAGACTTTAGGTGGCTTCTCTTCAGTTGATGACCAGCTGAATTTAGGTGTGTGAGGGAGAGAAGTTCACCAATGGCTGCGGATTGTCTGCTCTGGTGAGCGCCAGGGCCTCAGCAGATGGTGCTTCTCCCGTCAACTGAGAAAGTCATAGAGGAAAAGTAAGTGGGAGGTGGGATGTGCAAGTACATGGTGCTGGACTTGCCAGTACGATCTTGTGGAAAGTTGCCATTTTTGGCAGTCTGCTGCACAGCAGAGACGAGCTGGACATACCGTGGACAGGATAGGAGATGTTCACACGTGTGGTCAGTGAAGTGATCACGAACAAACTACCCCAGGGAGAAGTTACTTAAGAAGAGGCTGATCCTTGGGCGGTGTCCGTGTTTAGTAGATGACTGCAGAAAATAGGAGAAGGAACTGAGAGGGAACAGCTGAGAACATAGAAGATTGACGGGGAGAATGGTTCCATGGACAGTAAGGGCCAGTAGGGATACTCAGCCACAGAGTCACAGTAGAGTCAGAGATTTGGCACCTCTGTCACTTGCATTGGAAGAACTGAGAGATAGTGTTTGGTTAAGAGACTTGGGAAGTCCCATCCTCAAGCAGCTGTCCTTTCCTATTGTGTTTGGAGAAGAAAGGACAACATGAGTTCCAAACTATGCAGTCCCCAAATGACCCCCAGGTGCCCTCTTTGCTTGAGAGACAGTGCAAGCTCCATCCTCTAGGGCAGCGGTCAGCAAGCTGCGAGCCGCAGCGAGCCGCAGTTTGCCGACCACTGCTCTAGAGCATCCTCCCTCTATGTCCTTGAGCTTAAGGAAGCTCCAGCGTCACCCCTAAGTGGAACGTGGTCAGGGAGCCTCCCTGAGTCTCTCCTGGCCTAGGAGTTTGTCAAGAGAGAGGGAAAGAAGGCAGTGGTAGGTCAAGGAAAAGTTTTACAAGAGAAGAAAATATGAACATATTTTAGGCTGAAAGTAAGAGGCCATGGAGATGATTTAAAGCTGCAAAATAAAGGTAAATTGGTAAGAGTAATTCCTAGAGGTGGGAGGGAGGGAAGAGTGGCAGAAAGGGATTAATTTGGGACATGAGACCTTCTTTTCAGGGAAGAGGCAGGTGAGAATTTGCATGGGAGGATGATGAGGGTCGCGTGTGTTGGCCTCCCTCTTAAGATGTGAACAAGAGGACAAGGTTACCCTTTTGTAGTGTAATCAGTTGTCTTTTTTAGCAACACTCCTATTATATTTAAGGATCTTAGTACCTGTGAACATGACTAAGAAACAAGGTATGGGAAAAGGTGCGATGAATATTGCCTTTATCCAGACAATTTGGAATTTGTGTGTCAGGACGTGGCAAATGAACAATTACGGTTGACTGTACTCAGGGGTAACAAGCCAGGGCAGAAAGTTCCTCCCTGTTTCTCTTTTCAGAGAGCTCAAAGAAGCTCCAGCCAAAAAGAAAGAAGTTTTTGTTCCTAGGACCAACCCCCATGCTGCTGTCCTTCCCAGTTCTTATTGCAGCATCATTGGTCTCACTCTCCCCAGCTTGCCCTGGGAAAGAGGTCAGGGGGAGGAGGAGGGTGCAGAGGGGGGTGCAGAGGGAGGTTGTTGTGCACTTTGTGAAGCTGCTGGGAGCCAGGCACCTTCTTGTATAGTCTGAGCTGACTGAAGATAAACATGCATAATAGAACATCCTGGAACATGCAGGCTCAGCCAGACAGTTAATAAGTAATTAATATGCCATTACGTATTTTGTGTGAACTATGGCACAGTGAGATCTTAAAGTTCATTTTGTCGTGGACTGACTTTCCGGTACACCAGCTGAATCCAAGAGAAACCAGTGTTCTAACAGAAAAGGTGTCAGCTGAAGCCCTACCTGCTATGGGTGTGTATTCCTGTGCCTGTCCACAGGGTGGCAGAAGGTGACCAGCTTTCCTCTACTCAGAAATTGGGTAGACCTTGTGATGTGGAGAAAAAGAAATCCAAACAAAAAATTTTTAAAAAACATACTGCTAGCAGTGCAGCCTCCCAAAGTTAACCTTCCATTTGTTCCTGGCATAGAAATGATATAATCTTGAAGGAATAACTTCGGCAGCACTGAGCCGCTGTGATGGATACACCTTAATACATTACGAGCTGTAATGTCTGTCATCCCTCCTCCTAGGTTTTACCTGATCGGAGGCGGTATACCCATCATAGTTTGTGGTATCACAGCGGCAGCAAACATCAAGAATTACGGCAGTCGGCCAACTGCGCCCTAGTGAGTAGTTTGTGGTCTGCATACCTGACCCGGGTTTCTTGCAAAGTTTTGTTAAACAGTTTGTTGACATACAAAACGTCTGAGCTGGTTCGCCCTTTTCTTTCCTAGTTGCTGGATGGCGTGGGAACCCTCCTTGGGAGCCTTCTATGGGCCTGCCAGTTTCATCACGTTCGTAAACTGTATGTACTTTCTAAGCATATTTATTCAGTTGAAAAGACACCCTGAGCGCAAATATGAGCTGAAGGAGCCCACCGAGGAGCAGCAGAGGCTGGCGGCCAATGAAAACGGCGAAGTGAATCACCAGGATTCGATGTCTTTGTCTCTGATTTCCACATCAGCGTTGGAAAATGAGCACACTTTTCATTCTCAGCTCTTGGGGGCCAGCCTTACTTTGCTATTATATGTCGCTTTGTGGATGTTTGGGGCCTTGGCTGTTTCTTTGTATTACCCTTTAGACTTGGTTTTTAGCTTCTTTTTTGGAGCCACGTGCTTAAGCCTCAGCGCGTTCATCGTGGCTCACCATTGTGTCAACCGTGAGGACGTTCGCCTTGCGTGGATCATGACCTGCTGTCCAGGCCGGAGCGCGTACTCAGTGCAGGTCAATGTGCAGCCCCCCAACTCTAGTGGGACGAATGGAGAGGCCCCCAAGTGCACCAACAGCAGTGCAGAATCCTCATGCACGAACAAGAGTGCGTCGAGCTTCAAAAACTCTTCCCAGGGCTGCAAATTAACAAACCTGCAGGCTGCTGCCGCTCAGTGCCACACCAATTCTCTACCTTTGAATGCCACCCCTCAGCTCGATAATAGCCTGACAGAACATTCGATGGACAATGATATTAAAATGCATGTGGCGCCTTTAGAAGTTCAGTTTCGAACAAATGTGCACCCAAGCCGTCATCATAAAAATAGAAGTAAAGGACACCGGGCAAGCCGACTGACAGTCCTCAGAGAGTACGCCTACGATGTCCCCACCAGTGTGGAAGGCAGCGTGCAGAATGGCTTGCCGAAAAGCCGGCCGGGCAATAACGAGGGCCACTCGAGGAGTCGTAGAGCTTACTTAGCCTACAGAGAGAGACAGTACAACCCACCCCAGCAGGACAGCAGTGACGCCGGCAGCACGCTTCCCAAAAGCAGCCGAAATTTGGAAAAGCCAGTTTCAACTAGTAGTAAAAAAGATGCCTTAAGGAAGCCGACGGTAGTTGAAGTGGAAAGTCAGCAGAAGTCTTATGGCCTCAACTTGGCGATTCAGAATGGACCCATCAAAGGCAACGGGCAGGATGGGCCGTTGCTGGGTACGGGTAGCACTGGCAATGTTAGGACTGGATTGTGGAAACACGAAACGACTGTGTAGCATTGGGTGGGCTCCCTGGGCAGAAATGCATACAAACTGTGATAGGCACATTCCTGAAGCTATGAACATGTAAAAACAAACCGTTTACAGCCACCTTAGGGGTTCAAAAGAATTTTGAATAAGTTTTGGATTTTACTTATTTTATATCCCCCAGTTGTTGCTTTTTTACAAATTAAAAAAAGAAAACGAAAAACCTAAAGAATTGTTTTAGTTGTCAAAGCACCAGCAGGAAGGACATTTGGGGAATCTGAAATGTAATTTTTTAAAATCTGTATCCACTTAACATTTCAGGCTTGTATTTAATACAATAAATAGTTTTTTGTCATTGTACCAATCTTATATTTTTATGTTTGTAATAGAAGCATTTAGTTCTATTTTAATGATGTTTACATATTGGAAAGCTCTAATAAGAAGCATATATAAGTCAGTTGCAGATTTTTACATAAGTGGCCTCCCTGATTATGGCATATAAAGCAAAGGACTCTTGGGTTGAGGCATTTTATAAAAATAGTTTTAAATGCTACAAAGTTTTAAAATGATCTCACAGAATGTTATTTAAAATGGAAACACCTAAAAAACTCTTCCTAAATTTTATTACTTTTGCCATATCCCTTTGACCTGAATAATACTATTTTTGCCGCTCTTGTGGTTTATATTTAGGTTTAATTTTCTTATTCAGTCATTTCTTTTTTCTAGCATATATCTTATTCTGAATGGAAATGAAGAGCTACCATATAAGGTTCACGTTCACCTATTCTGGATTCTTCACATTGGCTCTTAAGTTTGGCTGTTATTTTGTTCTTCAAGAGAAAACGTTTCTTAGGTTTAATGCTAAGGTACTGATTTTTAAATTCTGTTCCAAGGGTGAAAGCAGATTTGATCCAAAAGTTACTGTATTCATCAATGTACAACAGTACTTACCCATCTACAGTCCCCTGTCTCACTAGGGTTCCTGGAGCTCTTGAAAGCTTGATTGGGTCTTCCGGGACTTCTCTCACCCCTCTGATAGGCTAGGCCGTGGCGAAAAGATTGGCACAGCTAAGATCTGTTTTAATAGCAATATAAAGGTATAAATCAGGTCAGATTAAAAGTATACATTCAGGGAGAACCTGAGAGGTCTCAGTGGGCTAAGCTCTCACTTTGCAGCTCCGGGGACCGAGGATCGAATCCCAGCCCCATTCCGTGCAGACCCATATGCTGAACTGGGGAGTGCCCCCAGTTCGGCTCTCACTAGGGTGAGACCCCAGCCCAGTTCCTGCCCTGTGCAGCCCCGTGCCCACCTGTGAAATGAAAGTATGTGGAAAAACAAATGATGTGCAACTATGGAGACTGTTCTGGGCCCTCCCCCTTCTTTCTGTCTCTGTATCTCTCTCTGTCAAAAACAATCAAAATAAATTTAAAAAAAAAAAAAGAAGTATACATTCAAGAAATGCTAAAAGAGTCAAGTTTACCGTGACAAATGAGAGATTTACTGCTTATTTACACGGAGTGATTCTCAGACACCATGAGACACCCATTAGAGTGCAAATGTTTTTTCATTGGATTACTGCATGAGACATAAAATCATTTGCTTTGCAGTAATGAAACTGGTAGTTCTACTTAAGCCTTTTGTCAGGTGTTAGTTTGAGAAGGGGAAGCAAGGCAACCAAGTGGATAGATGTGCCGCTTATACACTGTTCCAAAGTTTCCTGATAGGTTGACATATATATGCAGGATGGATGGTATTTAGAAATGACAAAGATAAAATAATAAGTGGAGTGAATAATCTTTGTTTTTTATTGGTATTCTAATTTTGCTCTGTTATTTTGCAAAACATAGCTAGTGTTTAACCTGTTTCTCTGACCTGTAGATAAAGAGTCTCTTCTGCTTTTTTCTAGCTCTCCACAAGAAGTGATGAATTTCCTTTCCTGAAAATGTTCACTGTTCAGTAAGCATTAATTAGAACATAGCCAGCAATGCTGAGATAGCTCACTGGGTTAAGCACTCGTCTTGTAGCCCTGGGTTCCAAGGATTGAATCCCAGCCCCTTCCCATGCGGACTCATATGCTGAATTGGGGTGTGCCCCCAGTTCAGTTCTCACCCAGACGAGTCTCCTATGTGGGAGGCCCCCAGTTTGGCTCCTACCTCAGTTGGGAGGCCCCCGGCTGGTTCCTGCCCTACATACCCCGACCCCTAGCTGTGGCATGAAGCTATGTAGAAAACTAATGACCTACAGCTATGGAGACTGCTCTGGGCCCTCCCCCTTCTCTCTGTCTCTCTATGTGTCAAAAACAATAAAAATAAATCTTTTAAAAAAAGATGTAAAAAAAAAAAATCATAGCTTCCTATAGGTTAAAGAAGAAAAGTCTGGGACTGAGGTGAGGGTTGGGATGGAGGACTAGAAAAAGTTCAACTGCCTTGGCATATAATGTTTTATGAAGGTTTACATGTATAGATAAATTTAGTGTTCAAATCAGCAAATATAAGGGTATCCCAAAATTCACGCAAGATTTGAATTTTGTGTCATTTATGCGGTAAAGTGTTGCCAACGAAAAAAAGACAACGTGACAGCTGACAGTTCAGGGTTATTAAAAATGGAGTGCTGCACAAAAGAACAACGCGTTTTCATTGTTGAGCAATGTAAATTTATAATTTTTAATTATAAACCTGTGTTTTCTATCAAAATTACTTCTTGCGTGAATTTTGGGACAACCTTTATATGCAAGGTAAGGTTGCTCACAAAGCCAGGTTTGGTCATGCACACCGAATCTAAGAGGATATTGCCTGTGGAAGTAATGAACCCCAGCACTAAACAGGGCATTTGTTTTGTATCAATATCTATTATTTTCTAAAACAGTATAAATTTTTCTTCAGTGGTCAACTATGATTAACAATTTTTATTGCTTAGTTATTTTTTGTTTTGTTTTGTTTTTGTGTTGAATCTGGGTAGACTGACCATTAAAAATGCAAATTTTAGGGACTTAGCACAGTACCGTTTCTCATGGAAGCTGCTAGCCCGGCAGCTGTCCCCAGGGGTTCCTCTCAGGTTTCTGCTGTTTTGTGGCTCTGCCTTTCCAGCTCCGTCCTCAGACCATGGAGGACTGTTTTACCGACGAGGCCTGGAGAGAGCATATGTCATTTCTACCCATAATGCATTGGCCCAAGCACATTTCTGGCCACAACTACCTGAAAAGAAAGGTAGGGAATATGTTCTTGCTCTATGTTCAAGAAGGGAAGGGAGACAGTTTGGCAAACAAATAAATTGACTGCTACAGGGATAGATTCCTTGTGTGGGCTAACTGTGAGCTTTATTCCCACCTAGTTACACTTCTAAAATCTTAGTTTTAAGCACTGATTCATTAATGGTTCCCAACAAAAGTACTATTTCAGGGATGCTGGGATAGCTCAACAGGTTGAGCGCTTGCCTTGGAACCATGAGGTCTGGGGTTCAAATCCTGGCCCTGGCCCAGGCAAAGCCGTATGCTGAACTGCAGTGCAACTGGTAACTGCAGTGATGGCATGGTGGCGAAGGTTCTCACCTCCTATGCAGGAGGTCCCCAGTTCAGTCCCCACCCCATGCACCCCACATCCACCTGTGTGGAATGAAACTGTCACAGGTAATGATATACAACTATGAAGACTGCTCTGGGCTCTCGCCACTATTCTCTCTTTCTCTCCTCTCAAACATAAACAATGTTTTTTAAATATTTTTTTAAATGCTAAGTTTTATGTCACTTTGCAAGTTTTGTGTTGGTCAACATTTTGTAAACACTAAATATATGGAAATTCAGTATTCCTTCATCCGATCTGTCCTTAATAGTCTCATTTTTAAATGATCATACTGAACATCTCATTTCCTAAAAGTTAAATATATTCACAATTGTGCAATCTCCAGAATTGTTTGGACTTGCAAAAGTAAAACTCTATACCCATTAAACAATCCCCATTTCCCCCCACCCCACTTCAGCCCTGGCAACTGCCTTTCTATGTACCGTACTTTCTATGAATTTGACTGCTCTGGATACCTCATGTAAGGGGAATCATACAGTATTTGTCTTCATTTGACTGGCTTACTTCACTTGGCTTAATGTCCTAAGGGTTTATCCATGTTGTAGTATGTGTCAGAATTTCCTTCCCTTTTAAGGCTGAATTCTATGTATTCTGCATTTTCTTTATCCATTCATCTCTAATGGACATTTGGATTGCTTCTACCTTTTGGCTTTTGTGAATCAAATAGCACTTTGGGACCTTGTTTTCCATTATTCTGGATATACCGGTATATCCAGAACTGGAATTGCTGGAACAAATGGCAGTTCTATTTTTACTTTTGCGGGAACCTCCATACTCTTACTCAGGGGCTGCACCATTTTACATTCGCATCAACTGTGCATAGGGTTTCAGTTTCTCAACATACTTTGCCAACACTTTCTATTTTCTAATGGGTATGAAGTGATATCTCATTTTGATTTTGATTTATATTTTGCTAATGATGGGTGATAATTGAACATATGTTTCATTTTTGGCCATTTGTATACCTTCTTTTTGGGGGAGTTTACACTGCTGGTGGTTTTCCTAGCTTTTTAAAATGGATTTTTAAACTTTTTCCTTTTCAGAAGTATACAATTAGAGCCATGCGTTTCCCTGTGAACATTGTTTGGAGACAATGAAAACCGTAAGATTTGCTCATCTAAATCTTGTGCACCATAAAAATACCTTTGCATTATTTTCTTGTTTATTTATTGTGAAAAAATTAATAGGCTACCTCTGTTTAACCTAGGCTATACTGAGAAAATGCCTTATTGTTTAAACTTTATTATTTCTGTTTTTAACCCTTTCACCAAGATTACCTTACCTGCTTACCTTAACTTCTCGTTATGATAGTTTTCTTTTCTTCCATGCCACTAGAAGTTTCTGGGGTGAATTCTGTGTGATAGATGCCTGAATGGGCTCCCATTTGAGGAGACATTATATGAAAGACTCCTTGGGGTTGGCAAAACACTGAAAATATCTTGCTAGATGGTACAATTCTAACCATGTTTCTGAAGGCAGTTAGAACATCTCACATAGAATGTTCCCTGAAAAGCTGAAGAAAAGCCTGTAGCTTTAGGATTAAATCAGTAACCAAAGGAAACTTTAAAAGACTGAATGGTTTGAGTCAGATATATGGATTATTCATTACAACTTAAAAGTTCCTAACATAGAGGGGAACCTGGGATGGCTCAGCAAGTGAAGCACTTGCTTTGCAGCCCCTGGGCCTGAGGACCAAGTCCTGGTTCTGGCTCCTGCCCCGACTCCGGCCCATGTGGATCCATATGCTGAACTGCGGTGTGGCCTCCAGTTCAGTTCCTCCAAGGACAAACTTTGCATATGGGAGGTCCTCGGTTTGGCCCCTAGCTCGCAGGGGCATGCTTCCCGTGCGGGAGGCCCCCGGCCTAGTTCTTGCCCTCCGTGGCCCCTGCCCACCCGTGTAGAATGAAACCATGTTGAAAATGGGTGACATACAACTATGGAGACTGCTCTGGGCCCTCCCCCTTCTCTCTGTCTGTCTGTCTGTGTCAGTTCCTAACATTGAATGTGAACTGTGTTTGGTAAGTGGTATTTATGTGAGATTTTCATGTACTTCACTGACTTTAGGGTTAAGCTGGCAAGCTGACACCATGACAGACTTGACTCTTGAGATCCATATGGGGACTGGACAGGAGGCCTGGGTGCCCAGGGAGGTAAGGATTTGCATTGAAGATCACTGCTTAAATCTGAGTCCCTCAGTGGGTTCCATGTTTAGGAATAGAGAACAGCCAAGTTTATCAGTCATGGCTGGGCTGTACTTTATCCTATGTGAGTTTATAACCACATGGATCTGATGTTTAAGTTTTTACTGCCTGCATCCTTTTATAGTTCTCCAAAAAGGTGGTAGTATAAAATGTGACCTTGCTAGATGCCACTTCTGCAGACAGAATAAGCAAAACACAACCCTGAAAGTATTCACCCTCAATAACCAATAGGATTTATGTGCCCAGAAGTGAACAATCTTTTAGATATTCAGCATTACCCATTTGACATGTCAAATAACGTGAATACAATTTAAGGCACCATTATTTTGTAGTTTTTTTTTTGGAATGACCTGCTGTAGTTATTTTTCTTGCACCCCTTTATCTCCCTATCACCTATGTGAATACCATCTTTATGCAGTGTGATCTCTCATTCCAGGAATGGGTATATGACCCAAGTCTGGGCAAGTAACCTCTTCCCTGGGAATTTGAATGAGTAAGTCTCTCCTGATGACTTGATTGATAATTTAAAGATCCAGGACCCTTTGCCTGTCATACAGTCTGCATGTAACTGCAGCCAGAGAGAACAATGTGGAAGAAAATCAGAGAGAGTGGAGACAGAAAACAGTCCTCAAGGCTTTTGAGTGCCTGGCTTTAGAAATTTCTACCTGTGAGTTCTATCATTGAAACTTCCCTAATCACCTACTTTTTTTGGTTGAATCTATAAATTTTTTCTCATTTACATCCCAAAAGAGTTCAAAGGAATATACCATTAAAACCTTCATCTAATTTATTTTTTTGTGTGTTCTCAGAAATTAGAGTTCTTTGTTTTGATGAAGCATTTGATGGAAGAAATACTTCAGATCTGAAAAATCAGATGCATCAGTTCAATTTTTATATAAAATCTCTTAATTCATTTTTATAATTTGGGTAAACATGTCAAATAATGTGAATATAATTTATGTCACCATTATTTTATAGATTTTTAAAATGATTTTAGCCATTACATTACTAGAGAGAAGTTGAAAAATGAAAAGAAACAAAAACATTTCTTTAGGCAAAATAGAGTATTCCAATGTCATATCACGTTTAATATTTAGCAGGTGAGCTTTGCTCTGCAGCTAAATTTATTCTTTTTCATATGAACAGGAGATTAGTTATTCAAGAAGGAACAGTATAACTTACTGAAAAGCTATTCAGAAGCAAAAATACGCTCTAAAATATTTTTATGTTCTATAGAATGTTATTCATTTAATATTCACCTTTGAATATTAAAATTCTTTTTGACTCATCAAGCACATTTTTTTGTCACAAAATAGAAGACATGCTTTAACAAATTAACAATTTATGAAGGTCTATTTATAATACCATATTTTTATGTTAGGCAAGTAGTTATACACAGGATGTTAAGAATGGAGCTCTCCCTGTCTCAATTTCAACTAAGGTTCCAATTCTACGAATATCAGACCAAATGGTGTGAATATATCACATGCAAATTTTTAAAAAGAAACACGAACTTGTTTTACGGCCTTGTTTGTGTCTGACAGAGCAAGAATCAAAGAAGAGGTTAGCTAGATATTTGTGTTTTGTTGTTTGTTTTTTTAAATTTATTGTTTTGAGAGAAGGTGAGAGAGAGGGAGAAGAGGGGAGGACCCATAGCAGTCTCCAGAGTTGTACATCATTAGTTATGACATGGATCCATTCCACACAGGTGGATGTGGGGCCATGCAGGATGGGAACAGAAGTGAGGCCTCCTGCATGAGAGGCAAGAACCTTGGCCTCCACCCTGGTAGTTATCATTTGTGCCAAAGTTTAGCATATAAGTTTGCACAGGCTGGGGTCAGGAATCAAACCCCATACCTTGTGACTGCAATGCAAGTGCTTAACTGCTGAGTTGTCCCATCATCCCTAGGTTTGCTAGACTTTTGTAAAAGGGGCTGAGGTAGGGAGATCTTTGGAGAAGCCTTTGCCATCCTTGGGGAAGGAGTGGAGTGTTCCTTCTTTCTCTCGAGCCTGATGGAAGGGATTGTCATGATGAAACTGAGACAGCTGCTCTGTTTTTTGAAACTGAGGCATAGCAATCAGGGTCCAGCTCTCCCCACCCGCTAGAACTATGGAAGATAAGACACAATAATGGTCCCTCAAAGATGGCTGCACCCTAATTCCTGTTATGGGCTGAATTATGTATCCCAGATTCGTATGTTGAGGCCCTAACCTCCAATGTGACTGTATTTGGAAATAGGGCCTTTAGGATATAATTAAGGTTAAATGAGGTGCTAAGGATGGCGTTCTAACCCCTTAGGATTTGGTGGCCTTATAAAAAGAGGAAGAGAGTGATCCTTTTTTCTGTCTCCACGTGAGGACACAGTGAGAAAGTGGCCATGTGCAATCCAGGAAGAGCCCTCACCAGAAAATGATCATCTGGCAGCCTAACCTCAGACTTCAGCCTCCAGATTTGTGGGAAAATAATTTAAGCCACCCCATCTGGTATTTTGTTATGGCAACATGAGCAGATGAATGCACTCTCTATCCTTACCCATACTCAATACGTATCAACATTATGTTAGACTTCATTACTCCTCTCATTTCCTTCTTAAGGTAGAGATGGAGGTGTCAGTAGCTATTCAGTATGTTTCTTATTTAACAAGACAAAACTGTATAATTAAGCACCGTTAGATGGGTCAGGGAAGTGTCACTGTTGAGGATCTATGCAATTTTGTTATCCTCTCCTGAATTTGGAAGAACATTGTTTTTATTGCCCAGATACTTTATAGTAATGTTGATTTACATAATTTCTAAAAGTCTGAAATTGCTTCTATTTGGGGGAATCATTCATTCTTGGCTTGCATGCCTTTTAGAAACCGTTTTTCTGGATCAATTTGTCTAATTTGAAATGATAGGCATTTCTTCTTTTTCCTTTTTTTAGCATTATTTAAAGACCCTGAAGGGGACATTAATTTGGAATTATTCATTTAGAGAAATCAAAGAAAGCCTGCTAGAGAAACATTTTCTTTTTTTCCATCTGTAGTGTGGAAATTTCATTTTCACCTATTTTGTCAATATCAGACACATAATAAGTGAAACTGTAAAAGGCTATATAGAGTTTGGGATACAGCAAGAAGAGTCTTTAAAGGAGACCATAAAACCATAAATACAAAACAAATGCAAGCCAAAAAAGAGCTAATAAGTTTACCAGATTCTATATTTACTGTTGTACCCATTCAATTAAGGTCGGGACCAGTGACATAAATGTCACAGCCCCAGAGATAACTGGACTCCAACTGAAGTTTTCCAGACCTTTTCACCTTGTGATAGCTAGTAAAGGGTGTCCCAAAATTTACGCAAGAATTAATTTTGATAGAAAGCACAGGTTTATAATTAAAAAATGGAAATTTTCATTGCTCAACAATGAAAACGCGTTGTTCTTTCGTGTAGCGCTCCATTTTTAATAACCCTGAACTGTCAGCTGTCAGGCTGTCTTTTTGTTGTGGTTGGCAACACTTTACCGCACAAATGACGCAAAATTCAAATCTTGCGTGAATTTTGGGACACCCTTTACTTGTTAACCTTTGGCAGTATCATCTATAAAATGAATAGGATAATAATGGAACATAGTATAAATAAGGCGGTTGTGAAGATCACAGAGGTTCACATATGTAAAGAACCTGAGACCTATTAAGGACCTTAGATAAGTGTTATCCCCTTCCTTAGTTCCTCTTATTAGTCACCACTTGGTAAGTATCTGACTGAAAATGAATGCGATCTCCATGTAAAACAGCTGCCCAGCAGTCAGAGGTGGTGAGATTCTGGAGTTGATACGTTTGTGTGGTAGGATGACAGTGGGTGAAATTTGCCTTGGCAACAGAGGCTATGAAGTATGAAGTGAACTTGGGTAAGACTGAAATGCAGTTCAAATGGACGAACAGATAAGAAAACAATGTGAGAGTTATCGCCTCCCCCCCCCCTTTTTTGTGTTAAAAAAACAATCTTATTGAGAAAGCCAGATTTTATTTTGCTTTCTTAGTGCTTAGAATAACAGATTTCTCCCTCTACTTTTCAAGGGAGTTGAAATATAGAAATTATGTCTGGTTGCCTTCAGAAGCTTCCTAGACATACTTTTGGATACAGATATTTGACCTTGAGCTCTGGGGGTCCCCTACATGCACTGCAGTTCCCATGGTGCCAGTTACTTAAGGGTTCTTAAAGGTTCTTGGCCGGGCACCACTTCCCTGAGATGCCTGGGACAGGACACTAGAGGTTCTTACTGCAGAAGCATGAGAGTAACTACCTGACTCTTCCTTTTAGCACTGTTTACGAATGAAGAATTTTTAAAATGAAAAACCATACAATGATCAGAACATTGCTGTTTCCTTTCTTCATTTTCCAGCTTTCTGTTTCCTCCAACAGGTCCATGGATAAGCAAATAATTCCAATTTAGCACATTGGAAATATCTCATGTTTACATCATAGATATTTTCATGGGTTTTGTGTCTTTTGCTAAATTTATCCCACATTTTATTTCAGGTAACACTCAGTGATGACCATTTCTTCTGCATCCAGACTGCTGATGGTGTTGAACTCTTACAAACGGCCAGGTTATAAACATGTCTTGTGTTCTTAGAGTTCAGTGATCCTTGTGATTTGCAAACTCATTGGCCCCTTCTTCTAGCCACCTCCCTTAGCTTCTAAGCGACTAAGGTGATCCCATCAGCATCCTAGTTCTACTTATGAGACTGACAACTACTGACATGGAATGGAGCTCCCTAATGTAGAAATTCTTGAACTTGTAGGAGAAACAGACATGAGGGGAAATTTTAGATGCAGAGAAGATTATGAACCCTTTTGAGATATGTGGTATGAGATTCTTGTGTGTATTGGGGGTTACATTTTTTTTTTTTAAGAATTATTTTATTGATTTTTGACAGAAACAGGCAGAGAGACAGAGAGAAGGGGGAGGGCCCAGAGCAGTCTCCATAGTTGACATTAGTTTTCCATATAGTTTCACTCCATAGGTGGGCACAGGGTTGCGCAGGGCAGGAACTGGGTCGGGCGCCTCCCGGCAAGAACTGAACTGGGGACACTCCCCAGTTCAGCATGTGGGTCCGCATGGGCCTGGGCCGGGATTCGATCCTCAGTCCCCAGGGCTTCAAAGCCAGCACTTAACCCGCTGAGCCATCCCAGCTTTCCCGGGGGGGGGGTGTTGTGTGTTACATTTTGAATCCTGATTCCAGTACATTCTAAAGCCTGACAGTGGATAGAGGCTCTTGTACTGTATTGATTGCCAACGGACCCCCAGCCCAGAAGCCCAAGGTGCAGCAATGCAGAGAAACTACTGTGAGATGGAGCAGCCAGAGGACTGATTCCCAAATGACCAAGGAGGATTCTGTCAGCGAGTTCTAGGGCCTCTTAGATGCTGGTGGGCATGAGAGATGAAGTGAATGGGGCAGAAATGGAAGGCAGATGGGGGTGGAGGGCAAGGTGAAGGACGTAGCAGGAATGAGGCAGGAAGATGCTGTGTTGAGGTGATAGTGGCTTCCTCATGGTTCCTCGGTAGTTGGATCCATGTTAAAACCCGCAGGATCAGGCAAACAAGTACTATATTATTAAAATCCCCTTATAGAGTAGTTAAGAATGATTTTCGGGGAAGCCGGGATGGCTCAGTGGGTTAGGCGCTCACTTTGCAGCCCCGGGGACCGGGGATCAAATCCCCGCCCTGGCCCGTGCAGATCCATATGCTGAACTGGGAGCTCCCCCAGTTCAGTTCTCTCTCTGTCTCTGTATCTCTCTCTCTTTCCCTGTTAAAAATAAAATAAATAAATAAATATTAAAAAAAACAAAAACAATGATTTGCTCTCTCGAATTGAGGGGCACTCCCTTTGGCAGTGAGGCTACAAATAATGATAATGGTCATCATTGTGATGATAATGTCATAAAAAGAGCTGGCACTTATACAGGGCTTATTTATATGGTGTGTATTATGTGCCAGATACTTTTCTGAGGGCTTTACAGTTATTAACTCCTTACAACAGCACTATGAGGGGTTACCATTCTTTCTTTCCCCCAGGGACTACCATTGTAATTCTCACGATGAATCAGGAGGACAAAAAGGTAGAATGTGTTGTTCAGTATCACTCAGCAGGTAGGTAACAGAGTCACGATTCAAACCCCAGGAAGTCTGGTTTCAGGGTTTGCAATAAATTGCCCTCAAATAACCTGTTCTTCAGTAGGCAGAAAATGTACGTGAGCAGATAAATGACAGTATCACCCTCTTTGTCCTAAATCTTGAATGAGTGCTGTGCACAGTATGTGCCTCCGAGGTCTGCAGCTGGCAAAGGATGTGCGTGGCTAGTTGTAGCCATGATGGGACTTTAAGGGTACAAACATCAAACTCAAACTCACATAAACAAAGGGAAGTCATAGGTGACATAACCGAAAAACCCAGGCGTTGATCTTCAGGGGGCTCTGTGTCCCAGCACACAAATGATGTAGTGAATAGTATTCCTTCCTCATCTGACTTTTCTTCTGCTGCCCTTAGCAGCGTCAGGGTTACATTCACCCACTCGTCCATAAGGAGCTTGCCCGACTCCATGTGTCCAGGAACAGTAGGGCTGATTCGAATGGTCATGGCTTTAGTGATACATTTGCTTCCTGAGCCTATTCCTGTGTGTTGGCCTGGATTATGTATGCATCCCTCATACCGAAAGGGTGCATCTCCCCTAATTACATGGACGAAAAGTTTAGGAGAGGTGATTTTCTAAAGGAGAAGTTTAAATGTAGCTGCTGGAGAAAAGGGAGATGATGGATTCTGAGAGAAAATACAGCAAAAAACAGGCCTTAGTCCCTGAATTACCATTTGGTGTATCAACTAACCAACCGGCCAGGTACAACCCACCAGGTAACTAGAATGAAGGCAGCATGTAAACGGGCCTGGACCTTGGGTAGCCGGACAAGGAGAGCTGTGTAGAGAAGAAGGGATGGGAGTTGGAGTTGAAGGTTCACTTTGAGAGGTAAGGCGTGGGAGCATAAAGAGGAGGCGGATGTCCTCTTCAGTGTATGGAAGGTGGTTTCACAGCCATATAAAGCAAAATAGAATATGTTCTGCAAGTGGCAGTTCAAGGGGACAGGAAGAAAATGGGACAGAGAAGGTAAAGCTGAAAATTTGTATTTTGGCTAGATTATGGAAAGGCTTTGAATGCTAGCATATCATGGATTCCCAAATCATCTACTAATTTCTCAGTTGACAGTGTTTACACATCTGAGACTTGTTAGAGGAAATTAGACTATTGGGCAGATTGATAAATTGGTAAATTTTATGTCCAATCTCCAATGGGTATACAGTACTGCTGGACAGTCTTACTAGCTTGTTTTAGTAACTCACTTTCTGAAATGAGGACTCCATACCTTTTCATCCATTGTCTACGCTCTGACCCCACCTCCTGCCCTTTAGGCCTTTCTTCTACCCTCATTGTCACCATATCTGTCCCAACTACCTTCCACTACCACCTGTACCTCATCACAGGAGCCCTGATTCCACCCCTGATTTGTCATTTCCCCATCTGACGGCTCTAGTTCAAATACAAAATCCTAGGGAGGATGAGGTGTTGGAGTCGTTGTTTAAAAATGACAAAGTCCCGGAGTAAAGGTCAGGAAGGAAACCAAAAGGTAGATGGAACAATATGAACATGTTGTTTGTTTTGTTTTGTTTTGTTTGTTTGTTTGTTTTTTAGATTTATTTTTATTGTTTTTGACAGATACAGAGAGAGAGAGAGAGAAGGGGGAGGGCCCAGAGCAGTCTCCATAGTTGCACATTATTCGTTTTTCCACATAGTTTCGTTCCACAGGTGGGTGTGGGGCTGCACAGGGCAGGAACTGGGCCGGGGTCTTCACCCCAGTAAGAACTGAACTGGGGGCACTTCCCAGTTCAGCATATGGGCCCACACAGGCCGGGGCCAGGATTTGATCCTCAGTCCCTGGGGCTGCAAAGTGAGCGCTTAACCCACTCAGCCATCCTGGCTTCCCTGAACATGTTTTTAGGCTGAAGAGATGAAGCCAGTAGAGACAATTATAATGCAAAGAAAAAAAAAGCGATGATTAATAGAGCAAGGCGCCAGAGCATAGAAATACCATGGTATTGCAATAAAGATACCTCTTCCCAAATAAGCAAACAAAACAGGTGAAAAGTAACAAACTAGCATACCTGCACCATGGACTGCCAACCCTGAACTTCAATCTGGAGATGCGACAGAGTGAGTGACTAGGTGCTAGAGAAATTTATTCAATATTTTGTTTAATTGCATTATAGGCCTTTCTATGCCTATTAGAGTTTGGTTCTGACCCAATGAATGTGACCCCCTTGTGGAACGTATGTTGTAACTCAGAAACTAATGTAAAAACTAAGAATCTCCTGGGAGACATATGGAAGAGTACAGAGTAATGTGCATGGGAAGAGGGTTGGGGAATTTTGTTCAGTGTCTACTCTTTTTAACTTGATGGCTTGTATTTTCCTAAACCATTGTGAGGCCCCAAACCCATAGATGTAGCTCAGTGTTCACCAGGAGCCATGAAGCAATGTTTAATGGATACTGAACTTCTACTTCGTTTGGGAGCATTGCAGGCTTGTGATTACACTGCAAACATTGGTAATGATAATGCAGTGGGAGGCCGCCTACTCTGCTGGAGACAGTGTAAACTGGCCGAAACACTCAGGAAATAATACATGTGTGTGCCCTAAAACCCTCACAACCCTATTCCTGGTTATAGACTTCTCTTCGGTGAGTCTAAGGATATTTACTGCATCATTGTGTGTGGTATTGAGAAACTAGAGGAAAACTCACTGGGGAAAGAGTAAGAAAAATGAGGCAGATGCACACAAAGACCTATTATGCAGCATTTGGAAGCAATAATTGTGCTACATGCAGCTAATCATGTCCGTTTTGCCAGTCGGTTGTTGAATGGAAATTAAGGAGGACCAGACTTACAGGTCAATGCAACTTACATAAAGTAAGGCCATATATACACGTACAGCAACCTCTGTCGTCCTCACAAGGGTACACAGATATCCCAGGACACATGCACGTGAGAGATGCAGGGACCAGAAGGAGAGGGAATGGAGCCAGAGATCATCATGTGGAGCCCTACGATGATGAGACATGGAACAGAGTGAGAAAGGACGTCAGGTTATCGTTCTGCAGCTTCTCCGGTGATTCTGCACCCGACGGGTTCCCGGGGTCGGGGTCCTCCAGCTCTAGGACTGGGCTGCCACATCGACGTCCGTGTGTTCGCGGTGGCTGAGCCTTGAAGACGGTTGTGAAGCCCCATGCTGTTTAGTGCCAATAGCGCGGCTAGAAAGAAGACAGGTGTCCCGGAGCCCCTTAGCATGGAGTTCCTTCAGAAGCGCAGATGGAAACAGTCACAGGAGACCACAGGTAGGGCCAAAAGGAAGCGAAAGGCACAGAAGAAAAATACCTACTTATACCTAAGTAACTAAAAAAGGACAACAGTTGGAAATCTTTGTAAAGTGCAGTTTCTAAAACCACCAGCATGTCACGCATCAACCACAGTCTTGGGCCTTTGTCGTCTTTAAAATATGGCTACTGTTGCCAGAGCTCTTTGTGTGTGCTGGGAAACAAAAGCTATCATCTCTGCCTTCCGCCCATATTTCAATAAAACCAGTGTAAACCGTTCATACGTTGCCTAGTATACCGGTCAAAGCATGCGCTGGCCACTACAATTTGTGACGAGCCTTGTGTTTAAAAATTAAAATCTCTAGTAGTAGTATAGGTACGTCCCAGATTAGGAACCAGTTTTATTTCAGAATTTATTGTGTGATCTTATGGTTTGGAAATGAGAATGTCTTTTCACATGAAAGGACATTGTTTGTTGTAGGGTAAAGGTAAATCGTTTACCCTACTTTCCTGGGCCTCGGGCCCACTCAGAGTAACATTTTGAAAAGTCTTGACAATTATCCTAGGCGAAACCACGGTCACAAACTGCTCCATGTGCCTGGCATGTGCACGTACACACACACACACATGAGCACACATGCATACGCAGGGGACTGCTGCTGATCCTTATGCCAGCAAGGTGTTGGTGAGGACTTGCAGGCAAAGTGAAGACTAAGGATGTATTGTTTTCTGAACCACTACGTGTCAATTCCGGGTGTCAAAAGTGTCCCTAAATGTTTTGCAAACAGGAAATGAGAATCCTGGTAGGTAGGTTTCAAGTGTAGAAGCTGCACAGGTGACTGGCACAGCAATGTCACAAGCCAGCCCCACGGTGACCGCAATTTCCTGCCTTCTGTGATGTCAGCCCCAATGCTGCAGGAGCTGGCGTCTGGCATCAAAAGTGACTTAGGGATCTCACCCTGACGAGTCTGTGTAATCTGTCACATGCCCAAGCTGACACGCCCTTACAATCTCACCCTCAACGGGCCTATCTAGTATAACTGTGATTCTCATGAGAGTGACACCTCCTGGTGGTGTAGTCAGAGGTGGCCAGGATGTTTGCTTTTGCCATGATGAACAGGTAAGTCCAACCACATTGTTGGAAGGGAGCGGGGATAGGTTGCATCCTGAGACAGTTTGCGTGGGCAGCCAGGCTGCCACTTGTTCCTTCATTCACACATTCTGTTTGCAAATACGTGGTGTCTGCTCTGGCCAGACACGCCTTGGGCTCTGGAGCTACATTTGGGCAACAGAACATAAAAGGCTTGAGCCAGGACCAGAGCAGCGACAACACCAAGAGCCATTTCGCAGCCTCATCTCCCAGGAGTGTTGAGAATTGGTAACAGGAAAGGAACTTGGAGTTTGTAGTCCAAGGCAGTTTTGGGAAAGTACATAAAATGTATGGAAGGATTTTTGATAACATGATAGAAAAAATGTTGGAAGAACGAAAATATGCTGAATAGTAGCTTTTATTAAAGACTATTTAGCATGGGGTACTTTCCTTTTTTAAATTTTTTAATTTTTCAGTTACAACTGACGTTCAGTACTCGTTTTAGGTGTAGAACATAGTGATTAGACATTTATATAACTTACAAAGTGATCACTCCGATAAGTGTAGTACACTATACAGTTATTACAATATTATTAACTATATTCCCTCTGCTGTACTTTACAGCCCTGTGACTTTTTTTTTATTAGTTTCATGTGTACAAGAGAACATAATGCTCAGACATATATAAATTTTATTATATATAGTGATAAACCCAACAGGTCTATTTTCCATTTGATACCTTCCCTAGCTATTACAATACCATTGACTGCATTCCTTGTGCTATACCCTACATCCCATAAAACACTTTAGATTATTCTCAGTAGTTAACAGAATTGAGATTAAAAAAAAACAAACTTGGGGGGAAGCCGGGATGGCTCAGTGGGTTAAGCGCTCACTTTGCAGCCCCGGGGACCGAGGATCGAATCCCAGCCCCGGCCCGTGTGGACCCATATGCTGAACTGGGGAGTGCCCCCAGTTCAGTTCTCACTGGGGCAAGACCCCAGCCCAGTTCCTGCCCTGTGCAGCCCCGCTCCCACCTGTGGAGTGAAACTGTGGAAAAACCAATGATGTGCAACTATGGAGACTGTTCTGGGCCCTCCCCCTTCTCTCTG
>PVKE010012845.1:0-37574 GCA_004027555.1 Craseonycteris thonglongyai
TGTGTCTTTGTTACTTTCACTTTTATATTCCACCTATAAGTGAGGTCATGTGTTTCCTGATTCTTTCAGTCTGACTTATTTCGCTTAATAAGATGTTCTCTAGGTCCATCCATGTTGCCAGAAATGACTGTAATTTATCATTTCTCGTCGCTGAGTAGTATTCCATTGTGTAAATGTACCACATCTTCTTTATCCAGTCGTCTAGTACATAGCTTTCTGATAGCCTTACATCTAAGGATTATTGTAACTTTGTCTAACTAGTAGGCACTTCTAAGATAAACTGTGGTACATGCACACTGAAAAAATGGCCTACTCCTCTGAAATTACCCAGAAAGACAAAATACTTACATTATAAAACATGTTACTATTAGAAATAACTATTTCCATTGATCAAACAATAGCACACAGCTTGAATAATATGAATGTTAACTGTTTTCTAAGTGATTCCTTTAATACAAGAAAAAATCTCTAGTGCAAATGTCATTCCTTTGTTTTTCACATCTAATATAACATGCCTCATCCTGAGTTAGAAATGCAAAAAAAAATTTTTGTTGTCTCATCTAATTTCAACACTTTTCCCCTCCACTCACATCCATTCTCCCATGCAGTCCTACAGCTTTAAAATTATATATATATATATATATATATATAGTTGTTGCCACTTCAATGCAGTGTTTATACAATTTCTCATAAAAAGGAAAGTGTAAAATTTATCAATTTCTATAATCTGGAGAGTGATTTTACATTATTACACTGCTTTGCCATGGTAAGAGATAAAATTATATTTAGTCTCCAAGAAGTTTTTATTTTTTATTTTTTTTAATTTTATTTTTGACAGAAAGAGAGAGAGATACAGAGACAGAGAGAGAACTGAACTGTGGGAACTCCGCAGCTCAGCATGTGGGTCTGCCTGAGTAGTCCATAGTAACACACTTCTGCTATTTATGATTATCTTTAGATCAGAACAATAATACAATTTATGTATGCTCTTCGGTTTATGAGTCTTTAGTAGTCTGAATAGAACAAAATGTCACGTAACAGGTTTGTTCATGTTCTTTCTGCTACTTAAAAGGGCCTAGGTTTTCTTTGGAATTATAAGTCTAGTGGTCGCAGATAACATCTAGGGTTATTTAGCAGAAAGCTTAAAATAAAAATAATAAGGGAAAGCTGGGATGGCTCAGCGGGTAAAGCGCGCGCTTTGAAGCCCCGGGGACCGAGGATCGAATCCTGGCCCCGGCCCATGCGGACCCACATGCTGAACTGGGGTGTGCCCCCAGTTCAGTTCTTGCCGGTGCAGCCCCATGCCCACCTGTGGAGTGAAACATATGGAAAACTAATGTCGACTATGGAGGCTGCTCTGGGCCCTCCCCCTTCTCTCTGTCTCTCTCTGTCTCTCTCTGTCTCTGTTTCTCTCTGTCAAAAATCAATAAAATAAATCTTTAATAAAAAATAATAATAATAATAATAATAATTTAAGTCAATAGAAATGACATTAGCGTATACAAGATTTTCAATGAGATGCACAAATGACAACATGGCCTCTAAGAAAAACAATTTGAGTATGTACCCCTTTCCTATACACTTGTCAGTATCAGTTTGGAGACCTCGTTGCTCTCCATTTTCTATTCTAAGCCAGCTATTCCATGTTGGCTTTCTTTTATTTATTTTTTATTTTTTGTCTGCTTTTAATACAACCTAATTTTACTGAGCCGACAGAGGTGGATACACAAGGTTCTTCCTCCTGAGGACTGAAGCTCTATTCAATCAATTGATTCTAATTCTTAAAAAAATTCTTTGTTTTTGAATCAGACCTTTCATCTTTCTATACCTTGAGGATCATAGAGTGCGATCAGGTTCCATAAGCATTATGCCCAGACCCCTTATCCTCTACCACCCTAGCAGCAGAACCTCTCTCATCTAGCACAGCTATGTACATAAGCAGGAGACCACCTATGACCAGATAACAGAAGGGGAAAACCCCAGGCCAGTTCATAGAGAGGTTGACTCTGTGTGTATGTGCAAACCAAAAATTGATGAAAGCTGGCCTATATCCCTATTCAGGACTGGCGTTGAAAGTTCATGTGTAAAGAAAAATTCAATAGTGAAGGCAAGTTTTCCTAATGAACAGAACTTGAACTGTTGTATTAGATAATCCACCTTGAGTGGAATGAGAAGTGGTTAGAGCAGGGATTCCCAACCCCATGCCCACGGGTTGCCCGCAGCCCGATTTGTGTGCACCCGCCATTATTTGACTGCATCAGAAGTTTTTCATAAACACTAAGTAAAACTATAATTTATTATTATACATTTGTTAGAATTTTAAAATATTGTTTGAGTATCTACACAGGTTTATTATATCCGTTGGTATGTTTGTGATATCGTATGTATAAGTTTTTCCCTAGCTTTCGCCTTTGTACATGTCACGTCTTGTTTAGCCGCTGCGCTCTTTAAACTCTCCTCCCCCCAACCGGGAGACGCCAAGTTGCCAATTTGATTGCAGTTGCTGGACTGATCGGGTCGTGACGGTTAGCTAGGATCACAGTGTTTTGATATATTCGATTTTAAATGAACTAAAAGCGAGGTAGGCAATCTATTATTATGGTGGCAATTTGATATGATATTGTAGTTCTATAACTATTTTTATTTTTATTTTGTTAGTCCTAAAATGAGTGGACCAAATAAGAGAAAACGAACCTATAATTTTAACACAGACTGGGAGGAATCATATTGTTTCATTAATTTAAAAGGTAAATGCATTTGCCTGTTGTGTGGCAGTAGTATTGCAGTGCTGAAAAAACATAATGTTGAATGTCACTTTCAGACAACTCATACCTGAAGTAAGATGACCTGAAGTCATCTGAAGAAAGAAAAAAATCAATCAACTAAAATTAAGTTTAACTACTCAACAGACTGTTTTCACTAGACATGTGGAAAAATCTAAAAAGGCAACCATTGCTTCTTTCAAAATGTCTCACATGCTCTCGAAGAAGAAAAAACCTTTCCAGGATGGTGAATTGTTAAAAGAAGCATTTCTGACTGCTGCCAATTGTTTGTTTGAGGAATATGCTAACAAGCGTGAGATTATGTCGGCGATACAAGATTTACAGTTGTCAAATAACACAGTCACAAGAAGAATATATGCACTTTCAAAAGACGTGCAAACTCAGTTAAAGACTGACTTGGAAATATGTGACTGCTTCTCTCTGCAATTTGATGAGTCACCAGATATATCAGACACCGCACAGTTGGCAGTTATGGTGAGAATGATATTTAGTAACTTCACAGTAAAAGAGGAGCTGTTGCAAATATTACCAATGAAAGGACAGACGAGAGGTGAGGATATTTATAAAACTTTCAGAAGATATGCCAGGTCGATAAACATGCCTTTGCATAAGTTGTCTGCGATAACTACTGATGGGGCACCAGCCATGGTTGGTCAAAACAAAGGATTAATTGCCCTTTGCAGGAAAGATGAATCATTTTCAAACTTTATGTCCTACCACTGTATTATCCATCAGGAAGCTTTGTGTTGTAAAATACTGCCCTTTGAATATGTTATGAAAATAGTCACAAAGATAATCAACTCTATTCAAGCAACTCCATTGCAACACTGACTTTTCAAGGCCCTGTTAGAAGATACGGAAGATAAAAAACACAATCTCATCCTGCATACTGAAGTACGTTGGCTCAGTAAAGGTAAAGATCTTACAAGATTTGTGAACTTAATTGAAGAAATAAAAACATTTATACATGATAAAAATGAAAATTAGGATGAACTAACAGACTCTTGCTGGCTGGTGGATTTGGGTTTTCTTCCTGACACCATGGAAAAATTGGATTCTTTCAATTTGGAGTTGCAGGGAAAAGACAAAAATAGAGCTGAAATGATAAGCTCTGTAAACGCATTTAAAGCGAAATTGACTTTGTTGATATCACATCTGCATATCAAGTCTCTCGTGCACTTCCCATATATGAGGAAAATGCTAGGTAACAGTGAATTAAGCATGTCATTATTTATTGAGACCCTGCAAGTGCTTCAAAAACAGTTTGAAGAGCGATTTCTGCAGTTTACAAATATCGAGCCAATTGTCTCCTTCTGTATCAATCCTTTTACTTGCCAAATAAATGTAATAGAGCTAGCCGCATGTATTGCAGACCTTGTTCAGGGGAAAGCAGAAGAACTAGAGTTAGAAATTTTGAACCTTAAGAACGATATTTGGCTAAAACCCTTAATATCAGAGGACTTATGGAACATAGTCGACAAAGAAAGGTTCCCATTTTTTAAAAAAGCGGCATATAAAATCAAATCGTTTTTCGGGTCAACTTATTTATGCGAATCTTTGTTTTCAAACATGAATTTAATAAAATCACGATATAGATCTCAACTTACTGATGAGTATCTTAATAATCGTTTGCTAACAGGGTTGTCGTCATACTCTCCTAATTACGAGGCGCTGGCCAATGAAATGCAATGCCAAAGATCACACTGACAGATTGGCTTTTTTAATGTTTTCGTTTATGTTTTTTAAATGATTTTATTATACGTGTGTTTTTTATTTACTTTGTATTACATTTTGTATATATGTTTCTTTGTGTGTATATAATTTGTACAATAAATTTATTATTTTAAAATTATTTTTGTTTATTATTTTTTATTCTTGTTCAATAATAAATATCCTTAGAAATAGCTGGTGCCCACCGTCCTACCGATATTTTAGAATGCACCCTAGGGTATAAAAAGGTTGGGAACCCCTGGGTTAGAGTATATACATAGCTATGGTCAGGGACAATCAGCTTGGTCAGGAACCTGGAAGAAAAAAGATTGCAAGATCACAGCAAGAAAATCTGGGATAATTATATGTGAGTAATTGTAGGGGTATCGAAACAGAGTGTGAAAATCTTTGAAGCACAAGTTAATGCTCACCAGAGAGTATCCACATCAGAGGGCTTCTAGAACATTTAACATAGGAATCCATGTAACTTTAGGACAGGAAATTCACTTTTACATCACATATAACACCTACTCATAAATGACCTGATAAAGTTATGAAACATATTGTTGAAGGGAGTCAATAAAATAAAGCAACATTCTCTAGGACATAGTATAATAGTATATACTTTAAAGAGTTTTACATAATGCTGTACCCCCAGTAGGTAGAAAACAGAGATCAAATTGCAGAAGCAAGAGTGGTTCTGCTTACCATCACAACCAGTGACCTACTTGGGAGAATTTATGTTTCTGTTCTTGCAACTCTAGGCCCTGCCGATTTAGAGATCCTGGCTACTAAAGCAGAAATGCTTCCATTAGGAGAACTCGCAAGAGTCCTGTCAAACTGAAAAATACAATATCCATGTGAATACTTTAGACTCCTCATTCCAAGAGACCAACAGGCAAAAAGAGAAAGAACCACCTTGGCAGAGGTAGCTATCCCTGTTATTAGTGGGAAGTAAGTCCACTATTATTTAAGGGAATAGGGAGGAACGGTTTAGCATCCAGTTGATCTGTAGGCACATAATGGTACTGTTTTCCCAAATTTTTGCTGCATATAGACAATGGCACCAATTCAGACCTGATTAAGGTCTGATAATGGCTTAGAATTTGAGGGTAGAGGATCTGGGTTATGCCTCCAGGTAATACTGAGATGAGCAGAGTACTACCTGAGGGTGAAGGAAACTTAGAAAGGATAGGAGAATGCAGCATTTTATTTGCATCCTGAGACCAGCTTTAATGGTAGGGGAACTCATTAATATTCCTCTTTAAAAGTTTCTTCCTTGAAATGACATTCAAAAGAAGCATGAGGTTGCTGCTTGCATAACCAATTAAAAAAAATTAATCTGACCAACACAAGGTACTGACTGTGGTGATGTGTCATTCACACCCTTCTTCAGGAATAATGACATTGCTTCAGGTGTTGGAAATCCTTCCAGAACATTGTCCTCAGCTGTCAGCCCTCTTCAGAAATTCCTATAGCTAAAGGTGTCTGCCTCTCCTTTCCTGATGTCACATCTTTTCAGAAGCTTTACATATGCCATGAATAATCAACAAATGGGTATAAAGGTTTGATTTCCTTACTGCAACATAGCCACAACCCTAAAGAGATATACCTAAATTCCAGAACCCATTATTAGGCCCTCTTTAAGACTGCCTCACAGGTCTGATTCCCTCTCATCATGACCCTGCTTCCTTCCACATCCTTTTGTAGTGCTCTACATATTATTCATCATATTAAGTCTAATTTCTGGGGAACAAAACTATATTAGATGCTTCCACGGTGCATGGTACGTTTTAAGAGGTTGAGTATGATGTTCACCTATGATGGAATATCTTTTATACTTATATAAATGGATTTTATACTGTGAGATTAAATTTCAGAAGACATCTAATTATTACTACAACCCTATCAGTACTACTTAGATGCTATGTTTTCTGAAATTCCACCTTAGAGTATTATTTCTTTGGTGTAAAAATTGTTATTAAATTTTACAATATTTTCTTTTTATCAGACTAATAGATGAATTAATACAGAGGAGCTCAAAGAGAAAAGCAACTGTTCCTAAATCCATACCATAGAACTACTTCAGAGAAGCCACTTGTAAAAATTGACAACTTCAAGGTTTTGATGGAGAATTTCTACCACTATTATAATCTTATTATAATATTTCTATAACTAAAATCTTTATGTTCTCTTTAGAAGTCTAAGAAAAATGAAAGTATAGTTTATTTGCTTGTCTTTTCAATTTTCAGTTTTTGATAATAGCCCTATCATTAATGTCTTCACATACGATCCTTGAAGCTTGAATTAATGTACATGAATATTTATTTTGTATTCCAAGCATTAGTACTGTATCTTTAAATTATCTCCTTTATAAGATTAGAAAATTAACATGTCTGAATTTCTACTACCTCTACTTCTACAATTTCCTGTACATTGTATTATGAAAGAAAGCTATACCTTTATTTTTATGCCATTAAGGTCGAGAACTTCATAGTCATTACCGGTAGTCATTCTTCAGGCTACTGTCTATATAGTGTACCTAAATTCTGAAAATAAGATTTCAGAATTCACATTACATGACTATATAAATATTTTTTATTTACTTTTGATCTCAAGACAATGGATTCTAAGAAGCGTTTCTAAAGTTCTGTTCACATTAATCTCTGATGAGAAGACCTGTCCTGAGAAAATCAGCCAGGATCATAATGACAGACGCAGGAAGAACACGCAGTAGATGTTTTATACCTGCTTTGTTAGCAGACCAGGGACAGATGTTGGTAAGCTCTCATCCTGGTGAAGGTAGGGACAAACCTTAGGGGTTACTTGCAGTATAGATGAGAGATTTACGCCTCTCAGGAAATGCTTGACTTAAGTGTTTTTGTTCTACCACATACCTGTGTGCGTGATGCGAGCAGGTCACATAGAGTAAATGGGTGATAATAGAAGTTCCGAGAAGCTGTGAAGGTTTCCAATGTTAATCCCTATACCCAAAGGCTACAGATAAAAGATTCTCAGAGCAGTAAGGCTACTTCTAACATTTCAATAGTTACCTTTATAATATCACAAGACTGTAGGAGAATGG
Organism: Craseonycteris thonglongyai; assembly: GCA_004027555.1. Lineage (NCBI taxonomy): Eukaryota > Metazoa > Chordata > Mammalia > Chiroptera > Craseonycteridae > Craseonycteris > Craseonycteris thonglongyai. The sequence goes on from PVKE010012845.1 coordinate 7,579, forward strand.
ATTCATCTGCTTCCCATGACTTCATTGTTGGTTTTCCACTACCCAGACAGACAGCCAGAGTAACTAGAAACATGAGTACAAGAGGAAAAGAAAATTTACCCAAGGGAATCCAATAAAATAAGCAGCCTTTAGTGAAGTAAAATTTCCGGAGTGGACAGAAGACAATAATTTTTTTAAAGATTTATTTTATTGTTTTTGACAGAGACATACAGAGACTAAGAGAGACAGAGAGAAGAGGGAGGGCCCAGAGCAGTCTCTATAGTTGTACGTCATCAGTTGTTGATATAGTTTCATTCCACACAGGTGGATGGAGCCACACAGGGTAGGAACTGGGCTGGGGGCCTCCTGCATGGGAGTCACACCCCCTTGAGCCAAGGGCTGAACTGGAGGGTGAGAACAAAACTGGGGGCCTCCAGCATGGGAGCACACCTCATTTAAGCATATGGGTTCACAGGGGCCAGGACTGGGATTCAATTCTCAGTCCTTGTAGCTGCAAAGTGAGCGCTTAACCCGCTGAGCCATCCTAGCTTCCCTAATTCTTTAAAAATGACAGCACATTGAAGATAAATATTTTGAAAAACAATATATAGATTTTTAATTAAAGATTTAATATGTAAACCAAAAAAGAGAATGATAATCTGAAAATTAAGTGGAAAAATATTTCAAAATAAAAAACAAAAATGAAAGGCAATGAAAACATGACAACTTGTCAAACAGAAGCAGGATGGCAAATAAATAAATAGTTGGTCTTAAAAAGGAGCAAAAAAGAACATGTAAGGCATAGGACATAACAAAAGAAATTAATGTAAGAAAATTTTCTCCACTTGAGGAAACTTGTAGGTCTAAAGAACAAATATTCCTTATAAAATAGATTTCATAAAGATACACACTCCCAGACTTAGCCTACTATATACTCCTAATCCTAGTGATAACTATAAAAAATGTAATGAGTATACAGAAGAATGAAATCCTAACTAATGAAGAAATATAATCAAACATATCATAATTTTTATCAACTACTATATAGAAGCAACAGGCAGTAGAGTGATATCTATAGAATACAAAGAGAAAATATATGACTTAAAAATATATGCAGCAAAGAGTGCATTCTTCTGTCAGGACAAAAGAAAGATATTTTATGATATCAAAAGATTCCGGGCATCTATCTCTAACACAAGCCATCTGAGTAAAGTGATAGAGAAACTACTTATCTCAAGATGGAAGAAGGCTGCCTCTAGGAGTAAGTATGGCCTTGGGTAAGGTAAGTAAGTCTTCAGTTAGGGCAAGTCCCAGAGGGGCAGTTAGCTGAGAGAAATTGCCAGCCAACAATCCCAGCAGTGGTGGGGGAAATGAGAGCCTCTGACCTAGCAGGAATATCTGGGTGAAACAACAAGCATCCACTATACTACCTAGAGGGAAAAACTAGTCAGAAGAGAAATCTCTCAGGTAGGCAAAGGTAAAAGGGAAAGATAAAAAGTGCAGATGAACAAAAATTCTGGCAATGTATAAAATGTATTCACTATATAAATGTATAAAGTATATAAATTAACTCATGTAATCTACATACAAGCCTATGTATTGTTATGTTATTTTAATCAATTATATGTTTAATGCAATATATTAATATGTCAATATTATACTTCTTAAGGAATTTGAAGCACCGATTGGTTACATGAATTTTCAAAATGCACACAAGTGATAATTTACTTGATCAAAATTTGAAGTGTGTACCAACTTTCTTAAACATACATTGTGCCAGGAAGGAATATGTGTGTCCATCTGTGAGTATGAGTGTGAGTATATGTTTGTGTGTGTGTGTGTGCATGCGTGCAGGCACACTTGCTATAGAATAAATGGCACTGGTTCAAGAATACACAAGTAGACACATAGATTAAAACAGAATCTAGCAATATATCTTCATGTTTACATAAAGTTAATCTCTGACAGCGATGTCATAGTTTGTTAAACCTAATAAAGTTCAACCTTAACTAGGTACAAGTATATTTAAATAAACTAATACAATTATACATTGTAGAAGAATATATAAATCATACAATGTTTATACATGTGTACAATGTATCCACATGTATAGAATAAAATGTATACAATATATACACTTTCAAAAAATAATAATAGAATATATCTTAGGTGTTACATCTTTAAAGGAAGTAAAAACAACCCAAAACTATTAAGACAAAAATAAATGTTTAAAAATATAAAAATTGAAAACATAAGAAAAGGTAAAAAAAAAAAAAGAAAAATTCTAAGTGAAAGACTGAGAAAATATATTTTCAGCACAAAAAAACAAATCAAAATGATATCTATAATGCTCAAAAATTTCCTTCAAAGATAAAAAGACAAAGAATAGAAATTATGAAAAACCCTACTATTAGGCAATTAAAATAAACGTAAATCTAACAGCTCAAACAATAACAAAAGATGCTTAATTTCACATTACCTAGTTAGTAGAAAATAAAAATGATGTGCCCTTTCTTACAGAAAAAAAAAAGAAAGAAAGAAAGAAAGAAAGAAAGAAAGAAAGAGAGAGAGAAAGAGAGAGAGACAGGAAGAGAAGAGAAGAGGCAGCTACTGTTGGGTGATATTCAAGGAAAGGAATATTCTCATCACACTGCTGATAAAAATGTGTTTTTTAAACCATTTTTTGAAAATCTATCTAGGGGAAGGCAGGGTGGCTCAGAGAGTTAAATGCTCGCTTTGTAGCCCCAGGGACCGAGGATTGAATCCAGGCCTGGTGAGGATCCATATGCTGAACTGAGGTGTGTTTCCAAAACAGGCGGCTGGAAGCCCCCAGTTTGGTTCTTGCCCCCAGTTTGGTTCTTGCCCCCTGGTATGTCACCTGGTTCAAGGGGGCATGCCTCCCATGGAGTATGCCCCCAGCCTAGTTCCTGCCCTGCCCAACCACCGCCCACCTGTGTGGAATGAAACATGTTGAAAACTGATGATGTACAACTATGGAGACTGTCCTGGGCCCTTCTCCTTCTCTCTGTCTCTGTCTGTCTCTGTCAAAAACAATAAAATAAACATTTTAAATGAAAAGAAAGTCAATCTAGCAATAACTATTAAAATTTGAATTAAATGAAACAATTTTCCTATTGGGTGAGACAAAATCAGAATATTCTCCTATAGAGATTACTTCAATAAATATTAATGCCTTTATACAATAGAATATTTTTCCGCCAAAAAAAAAAAATTATACCAGTTGAAAGGGAGCAATTTCTACAATTTACATTTAAGTAATCCCTCACCAAAAAAAATCATGATGAAATATTATAACAAAAAAGAATACACATTACACTGATCCTATAATAAAACTGTTGTATATGTATAATATATATTCAATCACATCATCACTGAAAACAAGGTAAACATATCCACAACAAACCCGCAACACACATGACCTGTCGGAGGTCAAGGAGTGAGAAGGGGAAGGGTGAGAGGATAGAAAAGGCTTGATAAAAGATTGGAATATTGTCAGTTCCACTTATGTGTGTGTGTGTGTGTGTGTGTGTGTGTGTGTGTGTGTGTTTGGGTATGCATGAGACAGAGACAAAGATTACATGTGTTTATGTATATAAGCATAGTGAAATATTTGAAATGATAAACAAAAAACTGATCATGCTTCAGGTGTGATATTTCAGTGATTGCATTTGTTTTTCTCCTTTAGTACCATAATGTAAGAATTTTTTAACACATTTATTTTGTTGTAAACAGATAATGTATGCAAGATGCTATTTTCATGAAAAAAACTTCTGAAAAATATCACTACAAACTTTCCTTCTCTGTGGTTCTAATATGCTAATTCTTGTACTACTTTTAAAAAATAATTTTAACACTTGCTAACAATCATGTTGCACTATCATTTGCTGTATTTAAAACTCATGAGGGGAAGCCATAATGACTCAGTGGGTTAAACACTTACTTTGCAGCGCCGGGGACTGAGGATCAAATCCCGGCCCGGCCCGTGCGGACCCATATGCTGAACTGGGGAGTGCCCCCAGTTCAGTTCTCTCTGTGTCTCTGTATATATATATCTCCCTCTGTCAAAAACAATAATAAATAAATCCAAAACTCGTGACTTTTTTATATGTATCTTACACTGATACAGTTTGCCCCCTTGTTTTTTCTACATTTTCTATTCTAAAGTTTTATAATTCTAGTAGATAAACTATTAAAACTCCAATAACATGATATAAAATATTTTATTCAAATTATATTTTTCTAAAAATGTCCTGATTCATTTGAGGATCGAGGATGGGGTAGAGTTATACTTTATCTTAAATCACATATATTTGGCAATTTCAAAACCAAGTTTTAAGCTACACATTAGTTTTGCATTAAGCCAGCACTGCTTGTAGAAATAACTATGATGGCAAGCTCATTTGTAAACAAATTTTTAAAAAGTTTCAGAAAAATATTAGGTTTTTCTATTCCAAAAAGAGATTTAAAGGCAGGATTTAGTGATTAAATAGGTTTTTTGTTTTTTTGTTCATTTGTTTGTTTTTTGATTATCTGGAAGTTAGAGTTAATCTAATTTTCTAGTTTAGTTTTCGTTCTTGAGTAAGTGCTTTGTAGTCACAATTATTTTCCCAGAGTTTAATGCATTGCTTGTCTACTGGATCACATTATGTCTACATAATTTTCCATTACATTCCATATGCCAAATAAATAATTTGGATTTACCATCTATCTCACATTCTCTTAAAATTATTCTTTGATGCTTTGTATCTCTGGCCACGCTGTTTAATATTTTCAAAAGGCCTTTTGATTTTCAGAGCCCCATTGTAGAAACAAATTTTCTAAGAACCTTCACGAGGTACTAAGAGTAACCTCAAATTTGAAAACATTCACCGTATATTGTTATAGGCAATCCTTTTTGGCATTACTCAGATGACCATGAACTATGATCTCAGGCTAAATTTAATAAATCAAACTTGTCAGATTAGTTGGAATCCCTAGGTGTCAAATCCCTTGTCAAGTAATAGTAATTTCTATTACTATTTTCTATTACTATTATTACGTTAAACTAAATCAAACTAGAAACAGTCCCTTTCCTTATAAACAGACACACCATAATTCACAAGCAGAAATAAAAGGTCTAATGACTTTGCCATCATCTTCTATGAAGTAAACGAAGCCACAAAAATGTCTTATGCAATGTGTATGTATGTGTGTGTGCATGTGCATGCATCACTTGGGTGCACACACATGCTTCAGTGCTCAAGTGTCTGTTTTGTAGTTGAAACATTATGGCAACAGGTACTATCACAAGCGTTTTATGATAATAGTAAGCCATATGACCAAAGCTATGTTTCTATATAGACTGTTGCATATACAGAAGTACAAAGTGCCCATTGTTGGTTTTCATGGTAGTTCTGTCCAGCTAATGAATAACCTTGCTTGCACTTTACTATTCTAAACCCCTGCCAGTTACACTAGTGATAATTTTAATGCTTATTTTATTGACTGTATTTTCCAACCCCTAATAAGTGAAAAAATAAAACTAACATAAATTGAATAACATAAGCATTGACATTGATAGCTTTCTAGATGAGTGTGTGCTATTTTGTGATAGATAGAAATTAGGATAATATGTTGACAATCTAATTTGTTTTTATATGATAAAGTTTGGATATAAATTGTTATGCTCATTAGCTCCTTTTGAGCTGATATTAGATGAATATTTTAAAGCAATATTAAAATTAACCTTATGTCATCAAATTATCTAGACTGAATCTAGAATTCTCTGCACTGAATTATAGTAATCAGTAATGTGTAGATGTGATCATTGCTCAGTGAAATCCAGACATTAAATCATTCAGTTTTCTATCAATGTCATAGAAAAATTTTAAAGAATACTATAACTAAAATATCTATAATAAACAAAACTAGAATTTGAGTTATGTTTATTGAAATAATTAGTGGTTAGCAGGGAATTTGGAAAATTATTATAGCAAATTCAAATACTCAAAATAGGAGTATCTTGACCCAAATTGTACCAGATCTGAAGATTTTGGAATATAAGCCTTTGATTCAAAATGTGGAGAATATATAAATGATGCCATAATTAGTAAAGGAGAAAACCTCTCCTGAACATTTTGTTGTAAACATCCTGTGACTCTTTATTGATTAAAATAATAATAGCTAATGACCAGACTGGAGAGTTATGTTGATATCAGATTGTGAAAAAAACCTCAACTCCAGATTCCAATTTTCAGAGCACCTTACAATATTCTATTATTAGAATCAGTATCCATAGTTACTTTGCCTTTACAAAATTGTTGTCAGGATTCTATTCCCCACCTCTCAGCTCCACCAATACAAGTAGATCACAATAAATTAGTTTCTCACTTTAGTGAAACACCATCTTGGTGACTGAAAACAACATACAAAAATAGTAAATTGTGTCCCATCCTGTGTTTCAGACTGAGGTGAGCAACCTAATGTGTAATACACTGCTTCCCAGGGCTACTAAAGAGAAGGGCCAAAATGGAAAGGATAGGGTCTTATTTACTTTATATTTAAATATTTTATTTGAGAATATGCATCCCATAAAACAAATGTCTAAATTATACATGAACTCTCGAAAGTATGTAATTTTTTTTTCCTACTCAAATCATACCTTTGAATAAAGAATAAAAGAGCCTAGTGCATGAGAAGGAATGTGTTTAAATTATTGTTTTAAAAAAAGTTAGCAAAGAGGTATTTTTCTCTCAAGTGTTTTACTAATGTAACATTTTTAATTCTCCCCACCTACAAGCCTTAGGCCAGCTATTCTTGTAGGTTAGTTCCTGATCCACAGGAAACCAATGCAAATTCTGGGCTAAAATAGGCCTCTGCCTCAATTACCAAGTCCTTTCTATTTTAATGGTAAGTCCCTGTTTCTTCCTGCTGCTTTGCCTTGATTTTTTATTGCTGACACATCTTCAGGTATCTATTTGCCTGAATACTTGACAGAGTAGTTTACTCTGTTGGATTTTCAAACACATGGTTCTCAAGCACTTGCATGATCTGTGACCTTCAGCCCAACTGTAATCTTTCTTCGTGGAGTTTGTTTACCAACTTTTCCACCTAAGAGTGATCTGTTTCCTTTCCTGACCCTCATGCTTCATCTATTAAAATACTGTTTTTCTTTTCTAGACTGTGCTTCGGACCTCTTCTCACTAATGTTTGTGAACACTGTCAAGTCAGAATCTAATGCAGGTTCCTTGACCTGAGTTAAGTGAAAAATAGACCACCACCATCATGCAGGAATTAACATTAATGATTATAATGAATATTATTTAAGAGAAAGAGAGAAAAATGAATCACTTGGGATAAGATAGACATTGTTATTATTACTGTATGGATTTACCTAATTATTTTACCTACTTGTGCTATTTTGGTTGTTCATGTTTCTTACTAGTCTTGCTACTGAAGCTGTTCTTTTGCAGTCCTATATTCCCAGTGGGCTCTGGTGTCACATTTGCCACCTCTGCAGAGAGGCACTAATTAGGAATACCCAACTCCCTTTCATTAGGAACTCATCTGTTATTCCATCTTGAGATTCCCTGCCTCTGAAGAAATGTCTTCAAATATCTCTTTACCTTGTGCTCGGCGGCCCCTTTTACTGATCTCCACATGACTGATTCCAACTGATCTACAGACAAGACAGTCAAGGAGAAAATAGTGTCACTGCAGCAAGGAAAGTAATTCTTCTCACAACCAGCAAAGATCTTTCTAGGTCTTGTGTTTCTACCTTGAGTCTGCTACCCTCACTACAAAGAAAAGTGGCTTAACACTCCTGCAACTAATTTCACAATGACCTACATTCTCTAAAGAGACGAAATATCTTTGTTGTTATGCTTAACTTTAAAGAATTATTTTTAATTCCAAACAACAGAATTCTCTTTCAAGTACTTTTTTTACTTGATACTTTCTCTAGAGTTCTTTACATTATTCACATTTTTACTTTCACTTCAATTAATTGTATAAATATGAATCTAAATAAATCAGACAAAATCTACCATATATCATATACACTTAACTACCAAGAGGATCTAGTGACTGTTCAATATTGAGTACCTGTTAAACAGTAGAAAAATCCCCTTTCAAATATAATGGTCATGGACCATGATCTGTAGTGGAAAACCTTTGAAACCACTCATTGCTCAATCCAGTCTCCTCCCTGTGGAGGTGGAACAGTACACTGCAGTCTTCGATTGTGGCTGAAAATGGAGCTTCTAGGATCAAATTCTCTGCATTTGAATTTTGACCCTCCTTCCTATTCTGTGACATTGAGAAAATTACATAACTTCTCTGTGTCTTACATTCTCCCTGCACAATAAGCTCTGAGTACGGCTATATGGAACAAATGACGAACACATAGAAGAATGGCTACTATACAGTAAGTTCTTTATAAATGTTAGTTTATAGTAAATATTTTTGACCAAGGTGCTAAAAGGAATTCAGGTATGTATATTCTCCTAATAAAAACAAGGAGGGATGCTTAGTCTCCTTTTGCTGTCTTAACTAAGTTTTCACCTAGCTGATCCTGAGGAACAGACAACTCAAATAGTTTGCTTAGTGGTTGGGATTGAAATGTGTCCCTCAAAATGTATACCTTGAACTCCTAACCCCTAGTACCTAAGAATGTGATGTTATTTAGAAACATGACTTTTAAGGAGGTAATCAAGTTAAAATGAATTCACTAGCAGGGGCCTTAATCTAAAGTGACTAGTATCCTTATGAAAAGAAGAAATTTGGAGATAAATACACTTGGGGAGAACTCCATATGAGCATCATGACAGTTACCTGAATAGTGAATCTACAAGCCAATGAACACCAAAGGTTGCTGGCACACCACAAAAACTAGGAGAAGCCCAGAGCAGATACTCCCTCAAAGTCAAAAGGTACCATCTCTGCCAACACACTGATCTCAGAATTCTATCCTCAGAACTGTGAGATAATAAATTTCTGTGGTTTAAGTCATTGAGTCTGTGATACTTTGTTACAGCAACCACAGTAACCCTAAACACCTTGTGACCCCCTTCCCCTAGATCTAATTGTCTAGGTTCTATTCCTGCACCCCTCAGAGAAAAGCTCCCCAAGTCGTACATTTTTATGGTGGGAAGAGGAGAAAGAATTTAGTACTGAAAAATGGAGTTCAGCAAGAGTAGAAATATGCAAGTTTTCTCCCTAATAACACAGTATATTAAATATGGACCACAGACAGGATCAGCTAAGTGTATGGATTAAATATGATATCAATAATGCTAAAATTCACTCTATGCCAGATGGTCTCCATGACCCTTAATGATGCTTCAGTTTATGCTCATTGAAATTAATTTATTTAAATGATACTGGATTCTAATAATATGAGAAGGCATAACTATCTCTAGATGGCATACATTACAGGCAGAAATCTTACAATTAAACAGAAAATACAGCTCAAAGCATGAGCATCATGATAAAGTCCTAGTTTTCTGGAGGGAGGAAATATAAGGATCAGTTAGCTAAGAGAAAGGAAAGGGAGAGGAAGTTGTATTAAGGACAGAATTAAGCATCTCATTGTTGATTGATTTTTCATATAAAGAATTTGTAAATATAGATGAACGTCATATATAAAAACAAATGGAAGGTTAGAATAATGGAAGTGACAATGTAGGTTTTCTGAGGTGAATAAATGATAAGTTGGTTTGTTTTTTCATTGTTTTTATCTTTTTGTTTTTGTGTTTAATGACCTTGATCCTCTACCACCAACACATATCTTTCCCCTTTGGGCTCTGAAACCATAATTGCTAATTGGGTACAGAAGAAAATAATCAATTTAAACTAACCGGGTCATAACCACATGCAGGTTTCTAAACCAAGGGAGCAACAGTTTAAAATGACACTCCAAGGAGATGACTAAATCACAGGTACATTAAAGTTGTATAAATGGTTTCAAGAAATAGAGTTAGTACAGTTATTACAACACAAAGTACTCATTTGCTACCCATATACTAATCCACTTGCTGATGTCTACTAATGATAGAGAAGGGACAAAGAGCATTAATAACCAGATGCTAAGGGTCAATTTGTCTCAATTAAAGGTATTATTTGCTCAAACTGTGCTTTCATTTCAAGACTGAACCTGGGCTTTAAGTGGTGTCCTTGTGTGCATGACTATCATTAAAAGTATATTAGTTCCAGGCCTCCAGAGTCCTAGAATCAAGGAACGTTTAGATTTTAGCCATCAGAACTTTTCAGAAGTTTTGTAATATGTTCTAAATATTTGCATTGCCCTTGAGTGCACACAGATCACCTGAAGAATTTTTAGATGTTTAACATTGGCATCCATGGGCTAACCCACTAGAATCTGAGATGCAATGCTCACATGGCCCACAGTCCAACAATGCCCACTGGCCAGCAACATTGGTATTATCTGAGAACTTGTTAGAAATAAAGACTTTTAGATTCCACTCCAGACCTACTGAATGAAAATCTGCTCTTTCATGACCCCTAGGTTATTGGTATCCATATTAAAGTTGAAAAGACCCTGTTTAGATGGAAGGATAATAATACAACCTTGCCTAAAAACTTCAATAGAGTAATAAGAATGGCCTGAAACAGCAATTGACTTTACTGTTTATTTTTTTCAAGTTTGTATTGTTCAGTATTTTAGTCAACTTGCTCAAAATGTACATAATTAAAAGATATTTTCAAATATAATAAAAGGTCAAATACCAATACCCTCTTATATGAAAATACACAGATTACAAAGGATTTCATTTAAACTTAAAAGATTGGACACTGATAACAATATTTGATAATATCCAGGGACACTTTTCATAGAATTGAGCTTACCTGTACCCCATTGGCTATTACCAAAATACTAAAAGCTCTTCCATATTTTAAACATGCATTTTCTTCTTTTGCATGTTCTTTATATTTTACTTATCTATCTATTTTACTCATCAATGTATATATGAACCTATGAGTGATAAAGCCATTTAATCACAATATGAAACCAAGATGATTGATTTATTAATCAGAAATCATTGGCAATGGGAAAGATGGATTAAACAAACGTTATGTTTTATGATTGTCTCATTTAGTTTAAGGCGAGAGTTAAAAAGTCAGTGGAGGAATAAAAATGCATTAGGAATTTATTATATTACTAGAAACATGATTGTATAATGAGCTCCTGTAATTTTGTGTTAACTCAAAAAAGCAATAGTAGAATGAAAAAAAGCAATGCATTTTTCATAGAAATCATAAAATTTGTGAGTAATCATCACAAGTCCTATGACAAGTGTAAATGATTTTTGCTATAATAAAATCAGTCTATATTAAGCTAACAGAATGTTCAGAAAGTCTGGTCGGTTTAATTAAAAATTTTAATATAGGAACTAATCTTTATGACAGACAAAATTATTATTTGTTGGTTATTTAATCATAATACTTCACATTCCCATAATTAATTGGTCATAGAAAATTTAAATAAAAGATACTTTACTTATAATAATACATTAAATTTCAATGAAACAAAATTTTAAAATAGAATGTTAACATCTGTTATTAAGAAATTTAAAAAAGCGAAGCCAGGATGGCTCAGTGGGTTAAGCGCTCACTTTGCAGCCCCGTGGACCGAGGATCGAATCCTTGCCCAGGCCCGAGCAGACCCACATGCTGAACTGGGGAGTGTCCCCAGTTCAGTTCTCACTGGGGCGAGACCCCGGCCCAGTTCCTGCCCTGTGCAGCCCCACCCACCTGTGGAATGAAACTATGTGGAAAACCCGATGATGTGCAACTATGGAGGCTGTTCTGGGCCTTACCCCCTCTCTCTGTCTCTGTCTCTGTATCTCTCTCTCTGTCAAAAACAATAAAAATAAATCTTTAAAAAAAAATTAATTTAAAAAATACTGGCCACAGTTTCTTCTCTCAATAAGACTTTTATGTGTGTTCTTTTCTACCTTGTAAACTCACCCCCATTAATAATAAGGTACTATGGTATATAAAATATAAGCAATCTAATAGTTAAATTTTTATTATTTAAATATTCCTTTGGATAATTGAGTTGATTCTAACATAAATCTTCATATTTTTCTCTGTTCATATACAAAGTAACCTTTATTTTGTAGTGTTCCTTTGTCAATTTTTCTAATAAAACCTGAATATTTTAGTGACCTTTATTATTTACTTGTTCTAAATTGTCTTTTACCAACTTATTAATAAATTAATAACACTATGTATATTTTCATCCATTTTCCCTGTTTTATAATCCAGGTGACTAACCAACACTCTTCATTTACACACACAAACAATTATTGAATTTTTCTCCTAGAATAAGCAGTCTTGGCCCTCAGTTTAGCATTTTGTTGAATTTCATGGGTTGTACTTTTATTATTGTGACTCAATATTAATTGTTATAGGAACATTTTTTTCCACTATTTTTAATGAAAATTTAAAGAGTGGTTTATTACAAAATTCATTTGTTGATTAGAGTTGTGGTTAAGTTTTACAGATGCTTTAGTTGTTTAATACCTAGTACAAGTCCACAAATGCTGTGGGCCAGTTGTGTTTCCGATTTTTGAAATACAAGGTATAATAGTATGTATATACTAAATATTACATAAAACCTCTAGGAGGTTCTTAAGTAGCATTTTATAATCAACATATAGTTATTTCTATAAGAGAACATATAAAAAGTTATTCTAAATGGTATCAATGTGGATTATAAATGTTTCACATCAGTGTAACAAGATTTGTTTGCCAACAGAGTGTCACATATTTACAAAAAGCTTTCAGTTGGCAGAGCCTTTGGATTTCAGAATTGCAGATCAGTATTTCATTATACATGTTTCACAGATGAACGTTAGACCTTATAGATTAATGCTTTCCATTTAAAACCATACAAACACTAGAGTATTAATTTTTTTTTTGCTGCTCTCAATGAATAATAGTTTATGAATGTGTATAATAATCAGAATTTTTCCACAAAGATAAACACTTTGTAGTACTGACTGACATTTTACGTAGGTCTTTAATATTCAATTGAACATAAAATTTCTTAAAGTAATAGAGTTGGAACATTTGACATTTAAAATAATTATTTTAATTTCAGATATTTTTGTCAATAAGGAAACATAAAATACTTTTCAATTTAAGAAAACATGTAAATTTAAACATAGTAACAATTTTAATTTAAGACCAAGTACACTCTTTGAAATTATGGAGTTTTCCATAGATTTATTGATGCATTTCCATGATAGAAAACATTACTATAATCACATTTCCAAAACTCAAAATCCATATGGTGATGGAAGGGGAGCTGCTTCTGGGTAGTGGGCTCATAATGCGATGCATGGGTGATATGATGTGGACTTGTACATCTGGGAACTAATTGTTGCCAACCAATGTCACCCCATTAAATTTAACAATAAAAAAAAATTCCCAAAACTACAAATAAAAATTTTAAAAAACCCTACAAATCCATCAGCAATTATTTTCAGTTTTTGAGATCATGACACCTTAGATAAAACTAAGCTACCTGGGTTTAAAAAGTCAAATTTTAACAGCATATTTATTACTATTGAAGGGAATGGTACTAATTTTGAATAAAGAAACAGAACTAAAATCTATTCCACAAAAAGCAATTTTGAAATATATAAGTTTTCATTATTTTTGCTATTATATTATTCTCAAATTCTCTGTTACTTCATTCATAAACAACTTGATTATTTAATAAATAGCAAATATATTTCATTTCTCTCATGTGCCTAAAATATTATACATATGAAAAGTAAAACAAGTTCTAGATTTACTGTGCATATATTGTCTTCTAAAAATGAGGAGTATTGTCTAAATCGGTGAAGTTTGTGATATAAAATTAATTTTGTCATTTTTTAACATTTAATTTAAACATGGCAATTAATGATCCCACATCAGGTAGGCTCTGGTTCTGTGACACATAGCATCAATGTTTATGTATAAAATTAACTATAAAATGTTAATCAAAACATTTTTTTAATTTCAGAAGAAAATAAATAATATGAGGTTAAATTAATATCTTTTTATTAATTTATTCTCACACATTGGGTGATGATAGATGATGATTGATAGGTAAGTAGATAGATGATGATAGATAGATGATTGATTGATAGATGATAGAGAGATAGATAAATAGATGATAGATGGATAGATGGATAGATAGATGATAGAGCATAGGAAATAATGATGTGCAAAACAAGCAAGGTTTCTTTCATTAGAAGATTCAAAATATAAGAAAGAAGGTTTAAATACTTGACTATAAAAACTGTGATAAGTGCTCTTGTAGGGAAATGTAGAATATTATAAGGGTGCATAGTAGGGGAATAGATACCCCATGTCTCTCTTCTGGTATGTCCAAAAATACCCAACATGCTTATGTATGTCCAAAATATAAACAAATTTTCCCCACTCCTCTTTGCTATAGCGAGAACTCTAATGTATTGAACTGAGGGGCTCTATAATCACTGTAGGAAGCTGTGTGCTTAGGGTACCCTAACACAGCCACAGCCTGGAACCCATGCATCCTTAAATTGGTCTCTGATGTCTCCCACTGGTGTCAGGGTATATCTGTTTGACATCTCAACACTATATAAGTAATACTAATTCCTGCTTCAGGCAATTTCATTGCTGCTTGGTTGAGAAAATGACCTTTCCCTTAGTACAACAGGTATGTCCCATGACAAAATTGGCCAAGGTTCCCAATGTTACAGTTTTTTGGATTTAATCATACAGTAATGTCCTTGTGGATTAATCCTCAGATGCTTGAGTTAACAAAATCTGGAATTTGTTATGTGGAACCCTAAGTGCTAATTTTTATTAACCTACTTATTCAGTTAAATAACCAGTCCATTGATACAGTATCTTGCTACTACCATGGTCATTTTCCCTCAATAATAACAAACATAGGTCTTACCTGTAGTTGGACCTTGCTTATGGTCTCTTTAACAATGGGTTGTTCTCTAATGATTTTGGGATATCCTGACAATTAGCTATATAGCATGATATATATGTAACTAACTAGCTAGCCAGCTACATATAGATACAGAGTATGATTAAGTAAAGTTGTCAATAAATTTGCTTCTAAAAATATTCTAGAATCCTTATGTATACTGCTTCTGTCCCTCACTAATTTAAGAACTGAAGTTTTGCAGACACTCAATTTTTGGCTAGTTATTAAAAAACAATTTTGTTTAAACAAGAATAATGGGAATAGCTAGGTGAATCAAATTCTGTCCCAGACACAGGTTTTCATAATGTTTGATGGGAATAAGAATTATTTGGGAAACTTGTTAAAAATTCAAATCTCCTCTCCACTCTCTGAACTCTGACTCAGTTAGATAGTTCCAGAAATCCATATCTTTAATAGTTATTCTTGCAAGTTCTAACACAGAGTTTTTATGAATCATGCCTTCAAAACAGTGCATCAAAGAAACTAAGAGCCAATTGGGTCAATAGTAACATGAGCAAAAGAGTCAGTAGCAAGTGTGTAGAAGTCATTATTGAGACATCAGCTAAAATAGTAAATAAACTTAGGTTTTGGATAATCAGTAAACATTAGATTTTTAAAAAAGATTAGTGTAAAGAACTTTGTAGGCAAAGAGGGAGGATATAGACTAAAACAGAAGCACCACCAAAAATGTCATTAATGTACAGTATAAAGTGAAAGTTCCACAAACTTCAAATGCTGAGGTCCACAGAGCTGCCTTTGATTTCAAAAGAAAGTCTATTCTCCGTACCCTGAAGCTAAACTATGATTCCTGATTTTCAACAATCTAGTTCTATTTTCCTTGATTTCTCTGTTATTGACAGACCCACTTTTCTTCTATTTTTTATCTTATCACTTGGCTCCTAACTTTAAAATCTTTCCCATATTTGGAAGATAATCTCAGTAAGTCTCTGTTACCACAAAAGAGACTTTGGTAAGCTATAAAATGCAGCCCCTGTGAAAGATGTCCATATCCTAATCTTATGAGTGTTAACTTACTACAGCAAATAGAATGTCAGAATATGATCAAGTCAAAGAACTTGAGATGGGGAGATTGCCCTGAATTATCCAGGTGGACTCATTGTAATTACTAGTGTTTTCTAACAGGCAGGTAGGAGGTCAGAATGAGTAGTTAGGCATGTGACAAAAGAAGCAAACATTGAACTCATATGGGGCCATGAGCTAAAGAAAACAAAGAATATAGAAGCTGAAAAATGTATATAAATGGGTCCTCCCCTAGAACATCCAGAAAAAAACTAGCCCTCTGGATACCTAAACTTAAGCTCTACAAGAATCATTTTGGACACGTAAACTCCACAAACGTAAGTCAATGTTTTACACCACCAAATTTGTAGTAATTTGTTACAAAAACAATAGAAAATTAACACAGAAACCCAATAATTAAGTTCCAATGTAATAAAAAATAAGGAGGTGATGTTTTGTCATTTCAGAGCTGTTGTTTGTTTGATTTCCCCCAAGAACTTGATGCAAGGGGGAAAATACAAAGAAAATCAATAGTTACTTGTAAAGAAATCATGGGACAAAATATTTGCAAAATATATATCTGATAAGGGCCTATTATCTAAAAAATATTAAAAAATGCTTAAAACTCAACAATCAGAAAACAAAACAAAACAAAACCTGAATAAAAAATAAGCCAGAGACCTTTATAGACACCTCACCAAAAATATATATAAATGTGGCAAATAAGTATATAAAAAGATACTCCACATCATATGTCATCTGGAAAATGAAATGTAAAACAACAAAATACCACTACAGATCTCTTAGTATGGTCAAAAGCCAGACCCCTGACAATACCAAATGCTGGTAAGGATGTGAAGCAACAGAAACACTTATTCATTGCTGGTGGGTGTAGGAAATGGAACAGCCACTTGGAAACACAGTTCTATAGTTTCTTACAAAACTAAATGTACTCTTACCATATGATCCAACAATTGTTCTTGGTATTTACTCAAAGGATCTGAACATTTTGTTCACTCAAAAAACCTGCACACAGATATTAATAGCAATTTTATTATTAATTGCCAAACTTGAAAGTAACCAAGATGTACTTCGGTTGAAGAACAGATAAGGAAACTGTACTACATCCAGATATTATAATGTTATTCAGTGCTGAGAAAAAAATGATCTATCAAGCCACAAAAAGACATGAAGGAACCATAAATGTATATTACTAAGCGAAAAAGCCAACCTGAAAGGACTATGTACTGTATAATTCCAACTATATAACATTTTTTAGAAAGCAAAACTATGGAGACTATAAAAAGATCAGTGGTTGAAATGAGTTAGTGGGTAGAGAGTGATGAATAGGTGAAATACAGATTTTTAAGGCAATGAAAATACTCTCTAGGACACTGTAATGATGGGTACATGTCATTATTCATTTTTCCAAACCTGTGGACTGTATGATAACAATTGTGAACCCTAATGTAAACTCTAGACTTTAGATGTTGGTGATGTATTACTTACTGTAGTTTCATTGGTTCTAATGACTGTATTATACTCCTCTAGTGAGGGATAGTAATAATGTTTGATCTATGCAAATATAGAGGCAGAGGGTAATAGAAGAACTCTCTTCTTCCCACTCAGTTTTGCAGTGATCCTCAAATTGCTTTAGAACATAGTCAATTAATTAATTAATTTAAATAAATGCCTCTTTTAAAAAGAAAATCAGATTAAACTAGTCAACATCACTATTTATTAGCCAGGCAAATTTAGGCATACCACATAATCTCTCCTTACATTTAAAGTAGGAATAATAACAATTATATCACAGGATTGATGATATTTTTGAAAGCCTGGAGTCCATTAATAGGCAAACAATGAATGCATTTACTTCTCTTTCATCAAAATATATGGTTTGCACAACATATCTAGTTATACAGCATTTATCCATACATCTTTCTTTAAAGTAATATTTTAAATGGTTGTAATTGAAAAAACATACCAGTCACTTGTGGAAGTCATTGATCTCAAATTGTTGCCTTGTTTGTCTTTTGATCCAATGACATAAGCAGTAAACTTAAAAATACAGGATTCTTTTAAGATTCAAAATTGTTAAAGGACTTTCTACTCTCATCACTGTCTATAAATTGAGGATAATTTTACAAAGATAAAAACTTTTAAATTAATTAGATATTTCAAAAATCTTTACTTCACTCAGAATACACAATGTAAATGTAAGAAAGCCATTTCCTAAAATTTAATTTAAAATCATTTGATATCATTTATTTCATTTATGTAAATAATAATAGTTTCATTCACAGAATTTCTAACATAAAATATTAAACAACAAATAACATGTTTTACATTAAAGATTTTATAGTTCTAACAATCTTGGCAAAAATATTTTTTATTATATTTTACACCTGCTTTTTTATTCAACTTTCTGTTAATTAAAATAGAGTTATTAATGGACATATGATTAAAATACCCTTTAGAGTAAAAGGGAATGTTTAATAAATAGATTAAAAAGTTTAACTCTGTTAACTTAGTATCAATCTGTTGTTAATGTTCTGAAGAAAATTGCATTTTTACAATTTATTAAATTTTCATTTTATTGACTAGTTGTAAATAATCAGAAGGGATGATTTTATTAGACAGTCTATCTTCTCTACACACTTGTTGATTATAATTTTTAAGTTCTCAAATATATATATTGTCTCTATCTCACTGTTAACTGAACTCTTCCTTGTAGCCTAAGCCCATAATTTTTATTCTTGTCATCAGAAAAAATTATAATCTTTCTGATAGCCAATTCAAAAGTATTATTAAGTCATATATCAAAAGAAAAGTAAAATAAGAGATTTTCTAAGATCTTTAACTGGTAATAGTTATCTCTCCTTGATGATTTTTTTTTTTAAATCTATTTCTTGAAAGAATGTGGGATTTTGATGGGAATGGTATTGAATCTGTATATTTGGGTAATATGGCCATTTTAACTATGTTGATTCTTCTAACCCATGAACACAGAATATCTTTCCATTTCTTTGTGTCATCTTTAATTTCTTTTAACAGTGTCTTACAGTTTTCAGTGTATAAGTCCTTAATGTTCTTGTTAGATTTATTTCTAGGTATTTCATTATTTTTTTGTTTGCACTGACAAAGGAAATGGATCTTCTCATCTCTCTTTCTGAAGTTTCATTGTTGGTATATAAAAATGCAGTTTATTTTTGCACATTAATTTTGTATCCTGCAACTTCGCTGTATTTGCCTATTGTTTGTAATTAATATATTTTTCTATTGTTTATAATAGATTTCTGATAGTCTTTAGAGTTTTCTATATAAAGGAGCATGCCATCTGCAAAGCATGACAGTTTGATTTCTTCTCTCCCAATTCTAATACCTTTTATTCCTTTTTCTTGCCTGATTGCTCTGGCTAGAACTTTCAGTGCTATGTTGAAAGCAGTGGTGACAGGTAGCATTCCTGTCCTGTTACTGATTTTAGAAAAATAGGCTTCAGCTTTTCCCCATTCAATATATTATTTGCTGAGGGTTTGTCATATACAGCCTTTGTTATATTGAGTACTTTCCTTCAATTCCCATTTTATTCAGTGTTTTTATCATAAAGGGTATTGTATCTAGTCAAATGCTTTTTCTGCATCAATTGAGATAATCATGTGGTTTTTATCCTTTGTTTGGTTTATGTGCTGGATTACATTGATTGATTTGTATATGTTGGATCATTCTCTTGTCCCTGGGATGAATCCCACTTGATTGTGATGAATAATCTTTTTAAGGCATTTTTTTATTCTGTTAGCTAAAATTTTGTTTAGGATTTTTGCATCAATGTTCATCAGGGAGATTGGCCTATAGTTATCCTTTTTGGTATTGTTCTTCCTATGTTTTGGTATTAGGGAAATATTGGCTTCATAGGATGAGTCGGATAGTATTGCTCCTTTTGAATTTTTTGGAGTAGTCCAGGAGAATGAGCATTAGTTCTTTTAATGCTTGATAAAATTCATTCGTAAAACCATCTTGTCCAGGACTTCTGCCTTTGGGCAGATTTTAGATAGTTGTTTCAAGTTCTGTACTGTTGATTGGTCAATTTAGGTTATCTAATCTTTGTGGTTCAGTCTAGGTAAAGTATATGTTTCTAGGAATTTGTCCATTTCCTCTAGATTGTCAAATTTGGTGATATAGAGTTTTTCATGATAATTTTTTATGATTGTTCATATTTCTATAGTGTCAGCTATGATCTCTCCCCTATCATTCTGAATTCTGGAAATATGAGACTTTTCTCTTTGGTCTTTGGTGAGCCTAGCAAGTGGTTTGTCAATTTTGATTTTTACAAAGAACCAGCTCTTTGTGGCATTAATTTTATCTATTGTTCTTTTGAATTTCAATAAGTTCTGCTTTAATTTTTATTAGTTCTTTCCTTCTGCTGGCTTTGAGGTTCCTTTGTTAGTCTTTTTCTAGTTCTATAAGATAAAATGTTAGGATGTTTACTTGTAGTGTTTCTTGTTTCTTGAGATAGGCCTGTAATGTATAAATTTCCCTCTTATTACTGCTTTTGCTGTGTCCCAGAAATTTTGGTAAATAGTGTTTTCATTGTCATCCATTTCTACAAATGTTCTAATCTCTTTTTCTATTTCTTCTTTGATCCAGTCATTTTTTAATAACATGTTGTTCAATCTCCATGTATATGTGATTTTTCCTGCTTTTCTTTTACAGTTGATCTCTAGTTTCAAAGCTTTGTAGTCTGAGAATACACCTGGTATGATTTGAATGTTTTGATGAACAAAAGAGACTTTTTTCTTCCAGTTTAGGCCAAATTCAATGAATGAAGTAATATCAGGCTCTCTGTTTTTGTTTCAATCAACATTAATATTTAGACATGTATTTTCTATAAATTCAATAACTTTGAATCTAGGAATTCACATATCCATCAATGATATTTTTTAAAAGGGCATGGAATAAGTAATTTGATTTTTAAATGAGTGCTGCTCTTCTTACCTCCTGACCTTTCTTTCCTGATGTTACTTACTGTAATTGAGCACACTGCAATTAATATCTATGTTTAAGCTAAGCCAACCTATTTAAATGTATACATTAGTCTAGAATCTCTCGTTTACATCTTTTCACTATTACCTATATCACTGGTTTCATTTGCCTGAAATTTGGTTTAGTTTATACCTTATAATTAAACATTTAGTAAGTACCATGTGCTGCGTCTTATACTAGGTGTGGGACGGCATTAATAATACCTACCTAAATAACACCATGATTTTAAAAGCAAGGTGCTTTATTTTCACATTTTTTAACATTAGATTTTATTTTTCCAACTATTCTTTTTTTGGGTAAAATTTATTGGGGTGACATTAATTGATATCAATTACATTGTTTTCAGGTGTACAATTCTACATTACATTGTCTACACGTCGCATCATGTGCTCACCACCCAGAATCAGCTCACTTTCCATCACCATGTTTGATTCACCCTCCCTACTCCCCCCAACCATCTCTCCCACCCCCCATCCCCCACATCCTCAGGTAACCAATAAACTATTGACTGTGTCCATGAGTCTTTGTTTCTTTGTTCCTTTCAGTTTTATATTCCACATATAAGTGAGGTTATATGTTTCTTGATTCTTTCATTCTGACATATTTTGCTTAATAAGTTGTTTTCAAGGTCCATCCATGTGGTCACAAATTGCTCTATTTCATCTTTTCTTATTGCTGAGTAGTATTCCATTGTATAAATGTACCACAACATCTTTACCCAGTCATCTATCAGAGGACACTTTGGTTGATTCCACGACTTGGCTACCATGGAGAGTGCTGCGATGAACATTGGGGTACATGAATCTTTGAAGATTAAGGTTTTCAGGTTTTTTGGGTAGATGCCCAGGAGAGGGATTGCTGGGTCATATGACAATTCCATACCTAGTTCTTTTTTTTAAGATTTATTTTTATTGTTTTTGACAAAGAGAGAGATACAGAGACAGAGACAGAGAGAAGGGGGAGGGCCCAGAACAGTCTCCATAGTTGCACATCATTTGTCTTTCCACATAGTTTTATTCCACAGGTGGAAGTGGGGCTGCACAGGGCAGAAACTGGGCCGGGGTCTTTACACTGGTGAGAACTGAACTAGGGGCACTCCCTAGTTCAGCATATACGTCCACATGAGCCGGGACTGGGATTCGATCCTCGGTCCCCGGGGCTGCAAAGCGAGCGCTTAACCCACTGAGCCATCCCGGCTTCCCCATTCCTAGTTTTTTGAAGAATCTCCAAACTGCCTTCCACACTGGTTGTACCAATTTACATTCCTACCAGCCATGTATGAGGGTTCCTTTTTGTCCACAGCCTCTCCAGCACCTTATTTATTCTTTGTCTTGTTGATTATAGCCATTCTAACAGGTGTGAGGTGGTATCTCATTGTGGTTTTAATTTGCATTTCCCTAATTGCTAGTGATATTGAGCATTTTTTCATGTATCTGTTGGCTGTTTGTATGTCTTCAGGAGAGAAGTGCCTGTTTAGGTCTTCTGCCCATTTTTTAATTGGATTGTTTGTTTTGTCTTTTCTTGAGCTCCAACTATTCTTTAAAGAACTTTTTATACTTGACTAAAAGCCCCAGAATCACAGACTTGATAATAAAAATACTGAGATTCTTTTGAACTTGCAAAGCTTATTACCACCTTGTCACTGCCTATACTGACATCTGACAGGATAATTATGATCAATGCATCCAAAAACAAAGATTTAATAGACCGCATACTTAATCAAAATTAAATGTTACTTCTATTGACTTAAAAAAATAAGATTACGGGAAGATGTAAATTAAATCTAATGCAGCTATCTTAATTGGGAAACAGAACATAAAGAGAATTGGAAGCTATAAGAATCATCTTTAACTTTTTGAGAACAGAAAATGTATATTATACTACTTATATCTCTTGCAGTACCTAGTACTGGGTATTGAATATATAATAAAAATAGGATCTAACCTTTATTGAGAGCTTAGTATGTGCCAGGTATTTTTTTCAGGACTTCACTTAATTAAATAATATAAAACCTAATGTGTGGATATTATTTTATTCCCACTTTAGAGAGAAGTATATTAAGACTTAAAATAAGACACTGCCTAAAGTTACTAAAGTTTAGAGGTTACAAATTCAGGATTTTAATTTAAGCGATATAATACTAAAGCTAGATATTAATGATTAGCAGTAGTACTTTCTCTGGCATTCTCAACTAATATTTATTTACCTTGACTTATAATTTCTCAATAAATTAAGAAATATTGTCTAGCTGAAATACTATTATTTTATTTTAAGGGAAAAAGTGAAATCAAAAGATGAGATAACCTTATCATGTGGAAAGCTCACTTCAATAACTTTATCCTATATCAGGTATCAAGTTAATCCTGAAATAGTGTCTGGTTTTCTAAGGAGCCCTAAAAGAGGATTTTTCTTTTATATCTAATACCATTGATCTGCTTTGTTGCTTTGCTTTTTGCCTCCTTAAGCAGTTGGTAGTCGTGAGGAGAGAAAGTGTTACCAGAGATTAATATTATATTCCTGAGCTTGATTTTAGTTCCAAAATAAGAGATAAATTTACATTAGGAGAAAAGAATAGAGTGGGAGTGACTCCATGAGGTTGGAAACTTGTTCACTAAATTCTATGAAGAAATTGTATCAATGAGAACAGAAGAAAAACGTAGATTATCAATATGAATAGCCAAGGGCTGTCTGGAAAGTATCCGGCCATGTAATATAAAAACAGAGAATTTTATAGTTGGATTTTTTTTTCCAGACAGCTCTCATATATTGCAGGGTGCTCCAGATAAGAGGACTCCAGAATTTTAAAGCCTTGATAAATGTAAGATAAGAAAACTGCTAATTTAAAATTGTATATAATATTCTTTTTTTGTATAAAATTTATCTACTTTATATATCTGACAAAACCATTAGCTTATTTAATAACAAAAATAAAACATTTTTTATTATATGTTTTTCAGAAAATAAATGAGTCAAAGAATGAAAATGTTTAGACTAAATATCTAAGAGTTCTGTTTCAGCTAAGCTATATCACACCATAACTAGTTATTTCCCTTGAAAAATGTGGACTGAAGACTTTATAACCTATATAAAATGCTATTTAAAGCCAAATTGTCTCTGGAAGTAAAAGACTAGTTTGTATTAGACCAACCCTCCTAGATAGGACAATAAAGTCTCAACAAAATAAATAAATAAAAACAACTAACCAAAGAAAAACCCTCTTTGAAAGTGTCAGGGTAAAACAGTACAGCCATAAATGGATAGGCTAAAGTCCTCAAGAGAAGGGAAACACATTAAGGTTAACAGTTACCTCTGTTACATTCCTTGAGAACACATTTCAATGTGCTGTGCTGGGGACGGAGGCCAAATACATAGCGTTCTATATACAAAAGCATCTTAAGTGTCCAACCTACACTGTAGGAAAAATTACAGGAGCTCAACTCAGTATTCTGACAGCAATTACTTGTCAAGATAATTGCTAACTCTTAAGTATTCTATGACCTGAGTCACAAATAAGAAAAAAGCTGACAGAATGCTGAGTCTGAGCAGAAATTCCTGCAATGTACAGATGTTGAAGAGATAGAGATTGAAGTTTAGAGGCTAAAAAAGTGGATAGTTTTAGGAAGCAGCCACTGACTTCCATTTGAGACCCATTATCAGCTGTGCTTTAGGAGTATAGATAAACCAGAGAAAGAAGACTTCTTACAAAGTCTCCAACTCAGCCTGCTTAGATTAAGATGATCTGCCAGCGTTTTAACTTTATGAGAAAATAATTTTTCCCCCCTGGGAACATATACCATCATTTAGAGTTTTGACACTTTCTCACACAGAACGTTTGAATTTCAAAAATATATATTACCATATGTGGAAAACAGCGTTAAATGACCAGAATCCAACTAATAAGTAGAAAAAAATAAATAAAATCATAGATTATTTAGATATTGAGTTATTAGACTTCAATGATTTGTAATTATCATGATTGATATATTCAAAAAAGCAGAATAGATTAATCAGATAACTGGGATCTATAAAAATGAATAAAATGGATATTATTAAACTAAATAGCATGATATAGAAAACAATAAAATAAAATATAAATAACAAATTAAACAAAGGAAAATAGAGAATCAGAAAACTGCAAGAGGTCAGAAAAGATAACCAGGCTGAAATATAAAAAGAAATTGTAAAAAGATGAAAAATATAAAAAGGAACAAGTGACATGGAACATAATGCTCTAATATAAAAATTAAAAGACAAAACATCAATTTTGTGGAAATATTCTCTTCACTTTTTCAAAACAGACTTCAAGTCAAATAGAAACATTACAAATTTCAAACAGTGTAAATAAAAAAATATATACATTTAAAACATCACATAGTAAAACCACTAAAAACCAAAGACACACACACACACACACAAATTAAAAATAGCCAGTTAGAAGGCAAATTATTTTCAAAAGAAAAGAAAATAAGAACAAAAGCTGGGGAAAGCCGGGACGGCTCAGCGGGTTGAGCGCTCGCTTTGAGGCCATGAGGACCGAGGATCGAATCCCAGCTCCGGCCCAGGCAGGACCCACATGCTGAACTGGGGAGTTCCCACAGTTCGGTTCTCTAGCTGTCTCTGTCTCTGTCTCTCTCTCTATCTGTCAAAAGTAAAATAGAAATAACTATGCACTGAAGATAAAATAATTGCTCTCTATGGATGTAGAAAGATATAAATAAATAAATAAATAAATAAATAAATAAATAAATAAAATAAAAAAAAGAACAAAAGCTGACTTTTTACTAAAAATTATGGAATCCAAAAGATAATCTTTAATTGCTGAAATAATATTAATGACCCACCCAATGTTTTAGCCCCATACATAATTATTCTTTACCATAAAAAAAGCAAGATAGACAGGTTTACAGAATGAGAAAAAGAAAATATATAGATTGCCAGGAAACCAGTAATAAAAACAATATTACATGAGTTGGGTCAGACTAAATCACAGTGGCAAGAAAGTAAATAAACTGAAAGGGTAAGTATCAGGGTAAATGTAAATGACTGTGTTCATTTAAGCATGAATAACTTTTTATGGGCTATAAAATATATGTAGAATTAAAATACATCACAAAAATAGCACAAAGTCAATAGAGTGATAAGTGGATCTGAACTATTGTATCCTAGCATTGATCAGGAAGTTGCAATATTATTATTTATATTAGATTAATAAATAGTAAATATAAGTAAATAGCAATAATATTAACACAATATATAAAAAGTAATAAAAAGAGTAGTTGATTAATTTTCACTCTGACTATAGTCTAATTTAGTAGTATTCTCTATATCAGATGTTTTGGTAGTGGTCATTCAACCTTCAGTAAACTAATGCTAAATACCATAGTCTGCTCTCTGTCTTATTGTCAGGCTTAAAAGAAGAGTTAAGTAAGAGTGAGTGACTAAAATAGCAATGGCCACCCAGTCTCTGACATTAGTGTGGTAGTAGCAGCCAATGTATTCAGAAGTAGAAAAAGTTCTTTCCAGTAAAAGAGAAGCTAAGGTTCAAAAGCTGTAGTTAGTCGAGCAGAATATACAGAATTATTTTTCCTGCGACAACTCCTGGAGAACTCTCGGACATACTAGGGTATTCTTTTTGAAAAGTTTTTGTGATAATTCAGCCATGTATTTCCTCATTTAACAAATATTTATTTGGATGCTTATTATGTAAGAGGTACTTTTCTATCATCAACATACTTTGCAATAAATGTCTTTGACAAGAAGTAAGAATAGAAAATAAAAGGCTAATCAAATAAATATAGAAATGTCTTTTGCCGATAACTATCAAGGAGAACAACAAAACGGGGAGAAAAAAGCACAATGAGCCAGGGGAAGAGTTGTTCTTCTAGGTGAGGTGGCTGAGAGGGCCTCTCTGACAAGGTAGAGAAAGTGTGTGCAGGCCTGAGTCAAGTGGAAGTTCCAGTTATGGGGATATCTGGGTCAGAGTATCTCAGGAAGAATGAAAATATCAAGGATCTGAAAAGGTTACATTTGGTGTGCTTGTGGGGAGAGCACAAGACTGGTGTGACAGCTTAATATGCCTGTGGAGAGTGGGAAGATATAAAGTAATAGAGGAAGAAAGGAGCAAAATAGGTAAGGCCATGAAGGCAAAGGACTGGGAATATATATATACTTTAATGTTAAATATATTAAGGTGACATTTGTTGGTATGAGATGGTCAGCCATTGTAGGCTTCATATACATTTGTATAGCTGTTCTTAAGACAACAGACTGACTGTAGAGAAAGTAACAGTGGGAGAATGGAAATCTGTTAAGTGTTGCTACAGCCCAGGCAACAATCAGAATGGTTGCAATAAAGTGCAGGGTAGTTAGACTCCAGAAATAATTTGAAAATACTATTTACAAAATCTGCTGAAAGATTAGAGGTGAGTATAAAAGAAACACATAAGGCTGACATCAAGATTTTTGTCTTCAGAAACAGAAAGCATGTTTTCGAAGCTGACTGGAGGAAGAAATTATGAATTATTGTTTTAATATATTCAGTTTGAACCAAGTATTAGACTTCACACATTTATTCAGCATGTAAGTATTGAGTATCTTCACCATGACTAATAATTTTCTGGATTTTGAGAATAGAGCAAGTTATAGGATCTATGATGTTTCAGCCTTATGGACCTTTTCAGACAGAGAATATACGAGGATATAAGTAAATGGAAAAAAAGAGTTGCAGTGGATTATGAAGGACATGGCTAAGTTGATTAGTTATATTTAGTGAGAATAAGATGAGTTAGTATTTATTTTACTTTACTTTTTAAAAATATTTTATTATTTTTGACAGAGACAGAGACAAAGCAACAAAGTAAGACAGAGAGAAGGGGGAGGGCCCAGAGCAGTCTCCATAGTTGTACATCATCAGTTTTCAACATGGTTTCATTCCACACAGGTGGGTGGGGCTGCGCAGAACGGGAATTGGGCTGGGGGCCTCCCACATGAGAAACACACCCCAGTTCAGCATACGAGGCCACACAGACCAAGGCCAAGATTTTATTCTCCATTCCCAGGGCTGCAAAGTAAGAGCTTAACCCACTGAGCTATCCTGACTTCCCCATTATTTTACCTTATCGCTTTTTAACATTTTCCAGTATTTTGACAATGATCATGTAAAAATATAGGCTAGAATTTGAAAAACTAATTCTGTAGATTGACTTCAATAATTGCATTTTATGCGTTATCTCTTCCTTATCACTAAATTAAATGTCATCTTTAATATTTTATGGCTTTTATTTCAACATTTTAATTTTTTAAGTTTTTTTATTGACCACATCAGCCCAAATAAATGCTTTACATACATAAGCAAAATACTACAGTTCTATCACATCATAGACAGTTCTAATCTTGATAAGATAAAAATCATATAAATTTGTTAAAAAGGAAGTTTACTTAGCAAAAATAAAATCAAACCAAATAAAAATTTATACCATCTTCTGTGCAAACTTCTCTCTTAATATTAAGTTATCTTTATATATGTAAAATATTGATGACATTTCCTTCTGTTTATAAAAACAGAAACTGTTTTCTTGGGGAACAGTAAATGGTTATTTGAGACATAGGACATGTTTCAGATATTATATTTCTTCAGCAGTCACTACAATTTCTAAGTGATGCAGCATATTTTTCTCCTAAAATGTAAGCATTGTCTTTCAGCTTTTTTCTTTCTCTTTTGAATATTGTGTGATAATTTATAAAACACATACATGCATTTGACCTGTGCATATTTATCTTTTTAACCATGTCTTTTTAAGCCTCTCAACAATATAAATCTCACACACATAATATTGGGTTTAAGCTGATAAAAGTGTAAGTTCTGAGTATTACTCCGCCTGAGGAAATAAAAAGGCACCAGAAAATGTCAGGATCCTCCATTAGTACAGACACTGTCTTAATTTAAAATTTTGAATTGGAAAGTAGGCTTTTATAATGAAATTATTTTAACTTCTCTCCTTCAACATCTCATTACTAAAAAGAATAAATGTTTTTGAGAGTTCATAATACCTCTTTTATCTCATACCCATTTAGGCTTATTTTCACCAAGGGAACCTGGGACCCTCAGGCATGCCAGAATTTAAAAGTAAATTTGAATTTAAAATTAACACTTCCTTTTTCCTGCATAAATGAGAATGTAAACTCTGAAAGGGACAAGACAGGGTGAGGGAAGATGAAAGGATTCAAGAGGTTGGTTGTTATGAGACCAATCTTCCTTTTCTCTTCTCTCATTGCTGCCCTAACCAGCTTCTAAACCCTCTAATTGTTTCCAGAAAAAATAAATAGGTGATAATGCAGAAGAAGCCAGATATACAGCATAATTGCATTTAAAAAAGAGAGAGGGGGAAAGAGAGCTAAAGATAATGAAACAAATCTGAGAGCTAGCAAACTAAGGCCATTTGTATTTGCTAAAAGTTTGCTAAAGCAGGAAAGTGACAACTCCGTTTGCATAAAGGAACCATTGGGTTACTCATTGAAAATAATCTATTAACACCAAAGATCTCTAGATGCTGTGATAAAAGAGTATCTCACCATTTCTTAGTAAGGTAGAAGTGAGCTTGCCATTACATATCACGATTAACTTTACAAGTCAATGTATAAAACTGAATATATAATATTATACATATAAAATGTATAATATGTATATATTATATATAACTCTTACCTGTATCCTACCTATATCATATAAGAATATTTTTCAATGTGTAATTCTAATTACTCATAATTTTTATTAGGCCATAGTTATAAAATATCAAGAATCCTCACAGAAATTATTATAACTACATAAAATTGATTTTAAAACATCTTATTAAGTGAAATAAGTCAGACTGAAAGAATCAGGAAACATATGACCTCACTTATAGGTGGAATATAAAACTGAAAGTAACAAAGACACAGAGACCTATGGACACAC
>PVKE010012846.1:0-37569 GCA_004027555.1 Craseonycteris thonglongyai
GGGGAGCCAGGTGAGGGAGGGCCAGGTGAGGGGGGCAGCCAGCTGAGGGGTCAGCCAGGTGAGGGAGAACCATGTGAAGGAGATCCTGGTGAAGGGGAGCCAAGTGAGGGATGCAGCCAGGTGAGGGGGAGCCAGGTGAGGGAGGCAGTCAGAGGGGGAGAACCAGGGTCCCTATGAGCCAGAAAGAGGAATGAACAGAAAACAGAGCAAGAGCGGACATGTGAGCAAAGGGCCTGAGTGTGGTTCCAAGGCTGGGGAGGGATTGTGGAGAAAGGGAGTCTCACGGTTTCCTTTTCTCTTGGGCCTTTTCAGAGGAGCTGGACAGCCTCATTGGAGATAAGAGGGAGAAGCTGGGCTGCCCACCCCCTGGGCTGGCAGGCTCGGGCCCTATCCGGCCCCTGGCACCTCCAGTTGGGCTCTCCCAGCCACTGCACTCAATCCACCCAGCTCCAGGCCCTCTTCCCGGCAAGAACTCCCTGCAGGACCTACTTGGGGGGCATGCGCCCTCCTGCTATGGGCAGACATACTCGCATCTGTCACCGGGCCTGGCCCGCCCTGGACCTCCACAGCCATTGTTCCCGCAGCCAGATGGGCATCTTGAGCTTCAGGCGCAGCTGGGGACCCCCCAGGACTCACCTCTGCCTGCCCATACCCCACCCAGCCACAGCACCCAGCTGTTGGCTGAGCCCTCCCCAGCCAGGACCATACATGACACCCTGCTGCCAGATGGAGACCTTGGCACTGACCTGGATGCCATCAATCCCTCTCTCACCGATTTTGACTTCCAGGGTGAGCCGGGGGTGGGAGAGGGAAGGTGGCACAAAACTGGAGAGCTGCCCCTGGCCGTGCGGCCCATGCCTCCAGCTCTAGGTTACAGCCAGCTAGCTGCCAGGTTTCCAGTCAACCGAAGCAGAGAAGGCCGGAGATGGCAGGGGGTGTCCAGGGACAAAAGGGATGTCCTCGCTTCCTCCTGGTGCCCCTGTGTGTACGTTCCCACGTGACCCAATCACCAAACCCCTTTCCGCTCTGGGTAGGCTAGAGAGGGCCTGATGTTGCATTTCACACTTGGCTGTCTTGATAATACTGACATTCCCAGAGGTGGCTGCACCTTCTGTGTTTACGTTTTCATGCAGAAGAAGGAGAGAGATCTTCTCCCTGGAAGAATGTAAGGCCTCCGAGCTAGGCAGGGCCTAGAGAGAGATGGTGGGGTAGGAGTCTGAGTAGAGGTTCCATCCTGCTGCTCCATCTTGACTGCTCCATCTCTGGAGGTGGCCTGGCCCACCTATTTCCATCTCAGCTCCAGTGCACCCTATGCCCTGGTACTGGCCCCAGGGAGTTGGGGGGCATGTACTGATCCAGGCTTCCCGCCCCCTGCGTAAACTGAGAAGGGGAACATCCACAAGCAGCTGGAGATAGCCCAGCCTCCGAGAGCTCCCGATCTGATGGGGAGACAGTGCGGGTCTCAGAAGCTGTTACGAAGCGTGCCACTAGACCCTTGCTCCCATCTAGAAGTAGGGAGCAGGGCTCAACAGCCTCAGAGGAGGCTATAGACATGGGCAGAGCAGGGATTATTTCACAGAATAACTGCATTCCACGGAAGCATGGAGGTGGAGTCCTCAAGGTCACTTGGCTAGAAAAGAGGGAGAGTTAGAATTGAAACCCAGAGTTTAGTCCAGCTTCCATGTCCAGATCCTGCAGCCCTGATACTTAGCGCAAGCAGCAGGTCCCAGCCTGCCATGATGCAGGTCACACGACACAAAGAGGCTCAGACAGCAGCACTATTTGCTCCTCAGAGGAAGGTGTGCTTCCTGGCTCTGCTCCCATCCATGGGCCCTGCCATGGATGAGGCCCAGGGAGCCCAGTCCGGCCACCTGATTGAGTCCTGCAGTCCACTCTTGGGAGATCTGTGGTCTGGGATACAGCTTCCTTGGGAGCCTGGGCAGCAGCCAGGACGAAGACGTCCTGAGGCTCCCTCCCCAAGCTCACCCCAGAGGGCCCCGCATTCGCATCTAGCCTTGTGACAGGCAGCTTTCCAGTCCTCAATGCTCCCCAACCCCCCAAGAGAAGAGTCATCCGGGCTACAGCGTTCAGATCATACATGGGAGGAGGGATCAGAAAGGTTCAGCAACTGCCTGGGGTCACACAGCTAGCGCCAGGGTCTGTTCCCCAGTCAAGTGTTACCCTGATCCTGCTCTATTTGGCATGTGGAGCCATGGGGTGGGGGGCAGAGAGGGCCCCTTTGGTGCCTCCCATGACAGCTATTCTCTCCCCCAACTAGGAAACCTGTGGGAACAGCTGAAGGATGACAGCTTGGCCCTCGACCCCTTGGTACTGGTGACCTCGTCCACACCATCACCTTCAATGCCGCCACCCGCACCACCACCCCACTGCTTCCCCCCTGGGACCTGTCTGGCAGAGACAGGCAGTGGGTCAGGCGACTTGGCACCCCCAGGCAGTGGGGGCTCGGGAGCGCTAGGTGACCTGCACCTCACCACCCTCTACTCAGCCTTCCTGGAACTGGACCCCACGCCCAGCGCGGCCCCCGCGGGCCCCTCCATGTACCTCAGCCCCAGCTCCAAGCCCATGGCCCTAGCCTGAGCCACGCCCGGCAGCAGCTCCAGCCTTTGCCTGGCCTGGAAGTCCCAGGGGGCCGCCCAAATCGGGCTCCCCTTAAAGGTCAAAGAAGGAAAACAGTCCCTGTCCCCTATGCCACTAAAGCCAACTTGTTGGTTAGCTGGCAGCTGGGGTTAAGACACCACCCAGGATGCTACCCCTCACATTTCTGCTGCCTGGTAGGCCAGTTCCTCACTCAGGGCCCCTGAAGAACAAGTGTCAGGCACGAAGAAAATATACTCTCCCTAGCTCACCCTCAGCCAAGCCTTCAGGCCTGCATGTGCACACACACGCACACGCAGTTATTCAGACACACACACACACACACACACCCATGCACCTTACGTCCAGAGAAATCAGAGCTACATTGCAGAGCCTGACTTCACTCCTAGGGCCGCTGAGAACTGAGCGCTTTGGTGGCCCAAAGCTGAGGGTTCCCATGCCAGGCCCAAGACCACCCTGAGCTCTATTCTGACGTCTACGTTCTCTGTAGGCCCGGCCCCCTCCAGGCACAATCTTTCCCAGAAGTCCTTGTATTTATTCTCCAATCTTCATCCCAGTGCCCATCAAGAGGAGGAGATAGGGAGCCTCTCTCAAGGTGTCTGAGGACCCCCCCCCGGGGGGCTGCTATTTAGCAGCACTCACTCTGCCAGCCTCTATCCATCCTCAGCACATGCCCTGTCTAGCCTCTTCCAGGGTGACAAGCAGGAGGGGCAACATTCACCCCAGGACCAAACTGAGCCCAATTCCAGCACAAAGTGTTTGGAAAAGCCCCTGCCCTTGGCAACTTGCACGTGAACTCTTCTCCCAGCCCTGGGTGCAGGAAGGGCCCCTCCTGGTCACAACAGCCTCACTCCTTCTCTATAAGTTCATGTAGTTTAGGCCCCAGCTTACAAATTACTTCCAGCAGTTTCAGGCACCCTGGGCATGGAGGGAGCGGAAGCCTAGCGCAGGCTGGCGGGGAGGCACCCATGTCCCCTCTGTGACTGCGTGGCAGACCCAGGATGCCCTTGGAGCTAGAGGTTGTGGCCTAGTTGCCTGCCATGTCCTACCCAAGAGACCAACCCCCACCAAGTAGGAGCCTCAGTCTACCCTGGGCCTGAGGGTGTGACAAGTAGGAGCCTCAGTCTACCCTGGGCCTGGGGGTGTGACAAGTAGGAGCCTCAGTCTACCCTGGGCCTGGGGGGTGACAAGAACCCCCAGAAGTTGACCCCAGGCTCAGATAATGCACAAGCAGATCCCTCAATGGCCTGCAGTTGTCCTCTGTCATGGAACAATAAAGCAAGTGCCTTATAGTCTCAGCTACGGAGCCTTCCTTTCCGGACCACCCCTCCCCCACCCCTGGGGAGAAAGGCCAGCAGTCCTGACTGTAGAGGTCCTGGCCCTGTACAATGAAGCTTCCAAATCCAGAGTGAGGCATATGGGAGGATGTTCTGACCGGCCCAGGGAGGCTGAGGAGCAGGTGGGTGGAGCAGGAGTCCTTCCCGGGAGGACTCCTCAGGAATGCCAGGAAGTAGCTGCCCTGCCCAGAGGAGGGGAGAGGATGCTGTCCCTCACATCTTCCGACTGAAACCCAGCCCTTCCCTCCTGGCACGCTCCATCTCCTCACATAAGAAGGGGTCACTTCCCTGCCCACAATGTGTCTTCCTGGCTGGGCGCTGGGTTCCACATAACACGGATGCAGCATAGTCTGGTGCTGTGTGCACTGCCAGCCCTGGAACACGGTCTCTGCAGAGTCAGGGGCCTACTCCGTCTCACTTCAGATTCACCTCCCAGACGCAACCTCCAAGTAGGCTGTTGTCACCAAAGGGCAGCCTGAGGGGCAGCCCTATACTCTGCCTAAACAGCGACAGGGAAGGTGTAGGGGCCCAAGGTACACACGTGAGCCTCAAGTCTCAGGACAGCCATGGGTGGGGGTCTCTGCTTAGAAAGTTCTTCCAGGGGCCAGGCCTGTCCCAGAGCACAACTCTGCAGAAGATCTCCTAATTAAACCTCATGCTATATCAGCACCCTTCCTCTCAGGGACTCTCAGGCCGGGGCAAGGGCAAGAGGAACAGGGTGAAGGCAGGCCAGCCAGTGCACCAGCCCCATTCCAGCCCTGGCTGTAGAGGAAAGGGGATGGAGGCTTACTGTCAAGCCTCCAGGTGATGGTGCACCCCAGTGCTGACCACCCCCAGGCCTGGGGTGATGTCCAAGCCCCCAAGAGCAGGGCAAGTGTTTCATGGGAGATCTTTACTGGGACCTACTTCCTTGCCCCCAGCACGGCCCCTGGGGACTCAGGCGAACCTACTGGACACCTCAAGCCTTGGCCATGCGTGGAGGACATCTCCCCTAGAGGCTCGCAATCAGACCTCTGTCCCGTGGGCCCATTCACCACACCTATGAGTGAGCTGCTCCCTACACAACCAGGACAGGTAGCAAGCAGATAGGACTTTAAGTCTCATTTTAGTCTGTAACCAGATTGGCCCTTAGACTTAAAACTTGGCAACAGGAAGCCGGGATGGCTCAGTGGGTTAAGCACTCGCTTTGCAGCCCTGGGAACTGAGGATCAAGTCCTGGCCCCGGCCCGTGTGGACCCATATGCTGAACTGGGGTGTGCTTCCCACGCAGGAGGCCCCCAGCTTGGTTCTTGCTCCCCCATTCAGCCCCTGGCTTGAGAGGGTGTGCCTTCCATGCGGGAGGTCCCCAGCCCAGTTCCTGCCCTGCACGGCCCCGCCCACCTGTGTGGAATGAAACCATACTGAAAACTGATGCTGTACAACTATGGAGACTGCTCTGGGTCCTCCCCCTTCTCTCTGTCTCTCTCTCTGTCTCTCTAAAAAAACAATAAAATAAATCTTTTAAAAAAAAGACTCTGGGCAACAGCCTCTTGCTGAACACAGCCCCACTTCCGCTCATATGCTGCCCCCTGCTGGTCACCTCACACCAAGTGTTCAACCATCATTTTAGGGTGAGCAAGTCTGAATAGATGCAATGTCTGAAAGGCCCTGATTTGGGGGAAATTATACCTTTTGTTAAGGGGCTCTAAACCTGAGTGTTCCATAACTGGTTAGAATTCGTGGGTCTATGAACTTAGCTAAAAAAAAAATCACACCTTTATTTGAATTCATCTCTACCTCCATCTAACATTTCCCTAGATTATGAATGTCAGCAACAAATCACAATAGCTTTAGCAGAATCTGTGACTTTGCCATTAGGTAGAGAAATCACTGATTAGAAATCACAGATGTTTTCATAGTACATTACAGGTACTGCAGAATATGTGTAAGAGGTGTCTATAGATATGGTTTTTAATACATAAATATATGCAGAATTACAATATATTTTAGTACCTAAAAACCTTACTGTCCATAGGCTTCAGCACACAGCAAAGGGGGTGCAGCACACAAGAAAGTCAGGCCCCTCACTTTAGTTGCTGGGTCGGGGGGAAGGGCCAGGCTAGGGAGGCTCAAGACAGCAGCTCTTTACCAGCTGGAAAGGAAGCATCTGTTTTTAGGTTTTTGGTTTTTTTTCGATTTATTTTTGGTTTTGACAGAGAGAGAGAAGGGGGAGGGCCTAGAGCAGTCTTCATAACTATGTACATCATCAGTTTTCAACATAGTTTCATTTCACACAGGTGGGCAGGGGTCGTGCAGGGCGGGAGCTGAGCTGGGGGCCTCCTGCATGGGAAGCACACCCCAGTTCAGCATATGGGTCTGCACGGGCCAGGGCCGGGATTCGATCCTTGGTCCCTGGGGCTGCAAAGTGAGCATTTAACCTGCTGAGCCATCCCAGCTTCCCCACATCTCAGTATTTTAAAATGGGTTTGGATGGGGAAGCAGGGATGGCTCAGTGAGGTAAGCACTTGTGTTGCAGCACTGGGATTTGAGGGCCGAATCCTGGCCCCGGCCTGTGTGCACCCATATGCTGAGCTGGGGCATGCCTCCCATGCAGGAGGCCCCAGCCCAATTTCCACCCTGTGCGGCTCCCACCCGTACCTGTGGAATGAAACCGTGTCAAAAACTGATGATGTGCAACTGTGGAGACTGCTCTGGGCCCTCCCCCTTCCCTCTGTCTCTCTCTGTCTCTGTCTCTGTCTCTGTCTCTCTCTCTCTCTATCAAAACAACAAAATAAATCTTTAAAAAAAAATTTTTTTTTAATGGGTTTGGCAATCCCAAAGTGCACCCTGCAGGCCAGCCTTGGGTAGGCATGCACGGTGTTTGGGTTTTCCTGCTCAATGCGGTGGTAGGGTCCTCATGACAACCCTGAGGAGTCAAAGCAAAAATACAATAGACTCTCCGTTAACTGGCACCCAGGCCAGGTGAATGTAGTATTATTTCTTCATTTTTTTTGCCAGTTGCTTGAGAGTGCCGGTTGCTTGAATACCGGTTAACAGAGAGTCTACTGTATCTGGATGACTTCAGAGAGATAGATTCTGAGGCCCAGATCCAGCAAGGTCCAGATCAACCTTCAAGGTCAACAGTTCATCATGATCAGAACCAGAACTAGCCCCACCCCACCTTGTCTTCTTCCTCCTTTTACTGCCCAGGGTCCCCTGGGTTCCTAGGGAAAGTGCCAGGGACCAAATGCAGCAAGTTGAACCATTAGTAACTGGACCAGTGCCAGAGCCATGGAAGCAGGTGGCCAAGGGGCACAGGCCTCCAGGGGTGCGTGCCCACCTGGGACCTGCTCCAGGAATAAGGACCTCCAAACAGGGACCTCCCACCCTGTCTGAAGGTGGAAATACAACAGGCCCAAGACAGAACCTCTCAGGTAGTAGGGGAATGTCCTCTCCTGACACCTGTGTAGGCCTAGAAGTGCCTCTCATTCACTATAGCTTCTCTTCTAACCCCATAAATAGTAGCTCCATCTCCAAATACCTCTATACTTAGCCTCATCTGCAAAGCAGCTGCCCTGCACTCCGTGCCTCCACCTCACCTTTGTGGCAATTCCTGACCACTTGCTTTCTGGTGAAATGCTTTGTTCCCTTAGCTTTAACACAGCCCGCTCTCAAATGCCCCTGCGCTGGTCCTCCCATCTCCATCACTGATTCCTCGCCTCTGTCCTGCTCTCAGAAGCTCCCTGACCTTCCCTAGGGTTACAGGCTCTTATGCAGTGACCTTCAGTTGGGGATGCAGACTATTAGCACTGAGTGTCCCATGAATTGAAGGACATCTGGCACTTCCGCACCCTGCTCATCAAACACCAGTAGTATCAGCAGGGGATCCCATAATCTCAGCCACCATCTGGTTTCAGTGATCACCTTATGACCAATGACCTGCAGGCATTGCCACCTCCAGTCCTCACTCCCTTCCTGGTCTCAGTGCCCAAAGTTCTTGTCCCCTCCCGATCACCTCTAGGACACCTGTATCACACCACAGCAGGTCCCATCTTGAACTCACCACCTCCCACTCACTGCCACGCTGATCCAACCTGGATGACCCAGCCCAGTAACAACACTCTTATCCACCCCAACACTCAGGTTACAAACCAGGGATTCAGCCTTGAGTCCTCCCCGTCTCCAAGCCCCTCATCCAATCAGCCTCTCCGTCCTGGAGATTTTGCCTCTTAAAAATCTCAACTTCAGCTATTTCTCCCCATCACCAAGGATACTGACCTAATTCAGGTTGCCTTCATCTCTCACCAACCTTCCTGCAACACCCTCCTCAGCACTTCTCTGCCCCTAGTATGGTAGTACATAGACTCTGGAGTCAGACTGCCTGGATTCAAGTCTTGATACCGCCACTTAATAACTGTAACGTTGGTGAGGCAAATTAACCTCTCTGGGCCTGCAGTTTCTGCAAAATAAGCATAATAGTGCCTTCCTCAGAAATTGTGAGCATTCTGTTAACACATATAAAGCACCTAGCCGTATGCCCAGCTCTCATTACATTAATAGCTCACTCTTTCTAAACCACTCTTCACTCAGCAGCCAGATAATCTGCCCATGTCAGCCTCCTCAGGGGCCCCCGCCCCCACCCCCATCTTCCCCAGGAGGAGCCCCAACACCTCAACAAGGCTTCACAGGTGTCTTTCATTCACATTGTAAATATTCATTCTCGAACACACCTGAAATCTTGCTTCCTCGGCTTTATGCTGTTCCCTGTGCCTAAGTGCTCTCTGCCCCATCTCTTCCTGTCAAAGTCATCCTGAGTTCTCAAGCGTCTGTTCCCATACTCCTTCAAGGAACCTCCCCAGATCACTCCAAGGAGGCAACTCTTGCTCCCCTGCATGCCCAGTCCCTTATTCTAGAAGCAGGCTTTTATTCTGGGTCTCACTCATGTTAGAATTCCCAGCGTTT
The DNA here is from genome assembly GCA_004027555.1 of Craseonycteris thonglongyai. Classification (NCBI taxonomy): domain Eukaryota; kingdom Metazoa; phylum Chordata; class Mammalia; order Chiroptera; family Craseonycteridae; genus Craseonycteris; species Craseonycteris thonglongyai. The sequence goes on from PVKE010012846.1 coordinate 8,895, forward strand.
AGCCCAGGTCCTAGTCCCCAGCAATGGCTCCACGGAACCCAGCTTAGGGGTTCAAACCCCAGGCACTTAGGGGTTCAACTTACCTTCTCAGTCCAGACTGGCACCAGACGTGCCCAGATCAGTGCCCGCAACAGTAAGGTGTGAACCCTGAGGGAAGCTCACCAGCTACCTCAGCTCATGAAGCTCCTCCATTGAGGAAATGGAGACCTCCTCTGGGTCTGGGGCAGGGCAGGGGGCAGTGTTACATGCAGGATGGGGTGGCCAGGCCAGGAGGCTCCCCAACGTAGCCGAGAGCAAGAAGCCCTAGCCAGAGCCCTGTCTACCTTCTCTCTCTGATGAGGGCTAAAAGAACAACCTAGTGATCCTGGTGGCTTCAGGGGGTCAAAGAAGGTAGGGGAGAGAACAAGATGACTTCCCACGCTGTCCCTCCCACCCTAGAGTTCAGACCCTTGTCTGAGCCTCTGTTCTGTCAGGGTTGGCTATGACTTTGGGCCAAAGCTTCCCCTCTTGGGGCATGGGTCTCGTTCCTTATCAAAGGAAAAACCCTTTCCAACTATAACAGGTACTGCATGCTAACTCTAGGTGCCAAGAGGATTAGGGCCCAAAGGACTCAGGAACCACATTATTGCCTGCTTCCCACTCTCCCCAACATACACACAAGCTGGCCCACAACCAGAGAACCGAAAAGGAGAGTTTATTAAAAACTATATACAGTTGGTCCAGCCGCGATCACAGGTGGCAATCTGGGCCAGTCCCTCCCACACTTCAGGAAGTAAGTCGGGACCTGATGGTAGAGGCTAGGGCTGAGGTGAGCGCAGGGGCCAAGGCCCAGACTCCCTTGGGAAACTTGGCAGCAAATGGCCTGTCGGTGATGGGCAGGAGACAAGGAATGGGTCCCTGTCCCAACCTAGTCAAAGCATAGATAGGGAAACACTATTCTGAAACTCGGGCCCAAGAGGCCCACCGAGGCTGTCTGCGAGTCCTGGCCACTCCTCTCACAGGAAGCCTTCCTGGACATGGGCACAAAGAGCCCTCCTACCAGCCCAGCCCAGCCCAGCCCAGCCCACGAGCTTCATGGGCTGGGACTAGGGACCTCAGGAACCCTCCTCCCCAGCACTGACTCAGGGTTCAGGGCTCCTGAACCACTCCCAGGCAGAAGACCTGGGGTGGAGAGGTGAGTGTTGGGAAAGTCACAGCTGAGGGCCCAGCATCCTCCTGGGGTAGGAAGAGGTTTCAGAGGTCAGGGCGTCCCACTGTAGGAATAGTCTGCTTTGTTGTGCATCACCAGCCGGTCATCCACGAAGTAAAAGCTGTCGGACTGTGTCTCATATGGGTGACGGATCATCTCGTTGACTGCAAGAGAGGCCCAGCCAGTGGGGACAAAGGTCAGAAGCCTGAAGCAGGTCATTGCAGGGCCTTCAGGACTGTGGACAGGGACAAGCTGAACCTCAAAGAGTTCCCTCAGCCTCTTTGAGCTTGAGATTCCCTGTCAGTGACATGGGAATGGTGGCCAGACGCAAGACACCCAGGGTGAGAAGAAAGGGAGTCAGACCCACACCCCGCCTCACCCCGCAGCTTGGCTGCTCTGTCTCCTTGCCCTCCGGGCCCTGCCCACTCACTCAGCTCCTCAGACAGAGCCGGGAAGTCGTAAATGTGTTCACAGGTGTTCTTGCTGCTGGGGATGCAGAAGCCAAAGTGGAAGTCAAAGCTTTTGAGCAGCTGATTGCGGAAGTAGTGCCTCTCAATCATCCGGAAGTTGTTGACGGGCTGATCTCCCACTGTGAACTCCACCCTGAGTGAGTAGGGGCAGCGCTGAGCTTGGGCCTGGGACTCCACCAGCCAGGCTCAGGACACAGTTCTAAGAGGCTCAGAACTCAGGAAGGGCTCACTCCCACCCACCCTCATCCTCACCCCCAGCCCCTACTCCCCCCACCCCCTCCCCAGTGACTCACGTGGCTCCCACCTGCCTCAGGCGGAGGAAGGCAGGCGTGAACTGGTAGCGGACAAAGCGCCCAGCATTGGGGTCCAGGTCCCGCCGGTGGATGGGCAACCGCTCTGTAATGCACCCCAGCTGGGGCTCAGTGGGCTTCAGACAGGGGCCCAGGCCCACCCAGGGTTTCACCCCAGGGCCCCCATTTCTCAGAATTAAAAAAAAAAAAAATTCCCAGGAGCTTCTGATACACATTGCGGGTTCAGGCCTTCAATCTAACCTGGGGGTTCTAAGTCAGCAGGTCAGAAATTTCAACTGAGGTTCCAAGGGCCTCCAGGGAGGACTGCAGAGGGCAGGCGAGCAGAGACTGAAGGACAAGACTACACTACAATGTCCAATCCCAAACACAGACGGGAAAGGAAAGAGGGGGTTCCACCCCAGGCAGAGACCCCCCTACCTGGAGACTCCTGGGAATGCTGGGGTCCAAACCCCCGTCGGCTGACTCCTGCGGCCTGAGGAGTCCCTGGGTCACCCACTTCACACCTCCCTGCCCTCCTGCCTGAAAATGGCCCGCCCAGCCACTCACCTGAGGCTGGGGGCTTTTTTATTTCAAAGAGGACAGTGCCCGAATCCATGTCCCGAATCTTGAATCTGACGAAGTCAATCTTGTAGATATTCTCCTCAGGGGAGCACAGGTAGTCTAGGGGAGACAGGTGACAGCTGCCAGCTTGGCTTTTGTGTGACCCTTGACTAGCTGCTACTTCACTTGATACCTAAGGTCACTGCCTCCCAGAAAGAGAATTGAGCCCCAACCCTGGCAGAATCCTCACCGTGGGGGACACAGCTGTCACTGAGCTCTAACGGGGAAGCGAACAGCTCCACCTAGTGGCCTCGGGGGTCAGGGAGGGGCAAGATGGAGAAAGAGGGAGAGCAAGGCGGCCTCTCCCACATTTTCCCTTCCACTCTGGACTTGAGGTGAGGGCCTTTACTCCAGCCTCTGCTTTGCCGGGGCTGGATTGATGACATTGAGCCAAATAGGTCTCCAAAATAAGAGGAAGCCCCAACCTGGGAGGGAAGGTACAGCCCTGCCTTTGGGAACCTCTCCCTACAATGGGGTGACACAGCTCAGTCTCAGGAGAGACAGTCCTTGAAAGGACACTCCCACCCCTGCCACAGTGAGGGCTGGATCAGGCCCTGGTACTTCTGAGCTTCTAGAGCTGCTCCTGGCACTACATCCAGGTATGTCAGGCAAGGACTTCCCCTGCCTGACCTGGGCAGTGCTGGGCCAGATGAACGCGACTGTCCCTGTGCCTCCTCAACCCTGCCACGCCCACCCCACCCCCCACCTGCCATCTCCTCGCCCCATAAGCAGCTTAGACAAGCCCAGCTTCCTTAAGCAGCTTAGCCAAAGCTCTGACTCAGGCCCAGAGCCTAGACTCCTGGGGGAAGGGAGCCACCTTCGCTCCCATCCCGTTGATCCCCAAATGGGAGGAAGTCTTAGCAAACAGAGGGAGCCTCTCCAGCGGTCTAATGTACCCAGGCTTGGCTCCGAGCCACTTCCAGAGACAAGAGTGCAGGGTGGACAGGAAGAGGGTGTGGCAGGTGCAGCAGGGGGTGTGTATGGGCATAAGGGGAGGCTTGGGGGCCCAGAAGGGGAACCAGCAAACGTGGTGGACTCTGCCCCAGGAAGCCCAGGAAAATCCAGGGCCTGATCCAGCCCTCACTGCTTTTGTAGCAGCAACTGCAGGTGGTCAGGGTGGCCCTGGCAACAAGGAGGACGAAGCAGAGAAGTGTAGCGAGGAGCTCTGGTGCTGTCAGTCTGCACAGCCTCACATCCTCCCCATAGAGGCCGGAAATCACCGTCCAGAACCCTGGGCCACTTCCTATTCCTCTCAGGCAAGAAGAGGAAGTAAGTGTGAAGCCATTCGCTCTTCCCCAAGCCTGGGGCAGCCCCCTCCACGAAGCCCTCCTGGGAGCCACCTCGCACCCCAGGGCCCAGCAGGGACTACACAGGGCTTGGGGAGGGCCCGGAGCCCTGGCCTGTCCACCACAGTCCATGGTGGGGAGAGGGCAGGAGGAGAAATGAAAGCCAACAGCCCCTACATCACCCTGTACATGCCTTATTTTCACAGAAGGCAAACACCACTCTGAAGATGTACAGACACTGCAGGGCACAGGGAGAGGAGGTGGCAGAACTCAGGGTGGGATCCCAGGTCCCTGTCAAGCCTTCCTTCCTCCATTGTCCAACTTGGATCTTCTCCTCTCATTTGAAAACTGGCAATCTGTCCTCAGTCTCTTCTACTGCAAACAACCTCCCAACCCCTCTATCTGTCCTTAGAGGAAGTGAGGGATGAGGGAGGCCAATGGCTCAGGGCCCCACAGCCCCTCCCTCCCTTCTGCCAGGGAAGGACGAGGCCTGGGACCTGGCCGGAAAAGGGGCAGAGGAGACAAGGGCTCAGAACACAATGATCTCTTCCCTTCCGCCACAAATAGCTTCCTAAGCTGGATTCAGGGCCCAGTAATCCAGGAGGAACAAACCTCAGACCTACATGATTAGGGTCAGAAGAGACCAGGTGCCAGGGTGGGAAGCCCTGGAACTCTGTTCTCAACTTCTCAGAGGAAAGGGCTCCCATGAAGCCCCTTCCCCTATTCATACCCTACATCTCTGAGGGCTATGGAATTCCTCCAAATTAGGACATAAATGGTGGCATGTGGGCTAGAACACACACACACACACACACCCTGTTGCAAAATAACCCCTAAAGTTACCTAGGACTTGAACAGGTGAGCCTGCCCTCCAGACATCCTGTAAGGAACTAACCTGAATCTTCAGTGTTCCTGTTGCCAATTACAGCCTAACCGGCAGCGACATCAGAGGGTCCAGGTCCCCTCCCTCTGCCAATATCCGCTTGAGCGAGGCAGATCAACACTCTCGGGGCCCAGCCCAGAAGGGCTGCACAGCTGTCTGGCTCAGACAGGAGGGAGAAGCCGGTCCCCCGGGGACTTGAGCTGTGCAGGCCTAGCTCTGCCCTCACAGTCCCTTCCACAGCTCTGTCTGGCAGCCCTAGGCTCTGCTGCTCCTGCACCTGCACCCTCAGCCCCACAGAAAGGCCCCCAGAGTTGCTCTCACAGACGAAGCCCGGACAGGGCTTCTGATGAATGAGGCCAAGGTGGAGGTGGCCAGTGCCTGTCCAAATGCCTTCTGTTCTTTGAGGCTCAGCCACCTCGGCCATGACTCTTCCTAGTCCTTGTGCCCTATGGTGACCCCTCCCCTGCCCTGAATGCCTAGCTGTCTGCTTCTAGGCAACAGCCATGAGCAGTCCTGTGGGGCTTTCAGTATTACTCATAAAAGAGCCCTATTTACAGAGCACGCACAGCATGCCAGGCCCCATGAAAAATCAGAGATTTTCACAATAGCCCTATAAGGTACGTATCATTATCCCCATTGTACAGGTGAACTTGCTCAGAGAGGTGAAGTCACTTGCCCAAGGTCACACAGTCAATTGCATGGCAAAGATGGGACTTCAACCCAGCTTAGAAACTCAACCACAGTGGAGACCTCAGGCCTCCCGGAAGGGGACAGGCCCTAGTCTAGGCTAACGAGGCACTAACCCACTCCCTTGAGAGGGCCCAGAGCCAACCCAATGAAGCTTCCTGCTCAGGTCTTTTCTTGGGGAGGGGGATGGCCCCAGACTTCCTGGGGTATCCAGGGTGAGGGCCTTAATGATCAAGGCGTCCTAAGGATCTTAATGTAACAGCTTCCCCCAAGCCTCCAGGGTGGGGATTGAGGAGACTGCACTCAGCACCCCCTCCTCATTATTGCAGAGAAAGGCCTCAAAGGGCTCTAAAAACTCCACGGGGAAGGGGTCACAGTTGCAGCTGCATCCCACGAGAGAGGGAAGGACTCCTCAAAAAGCAGTGGGGCGGTAATAAATCTCTAAAGGGAGAGGAGGGGGCACAGATGAGGGGACTGGAGGACATGGAAATCCGGGCTTGGAGGCAGAAGGGTAGGAGACGCAGACGAGGGGTACCCGGGTGGGGGAGGGAGGGAAAGGGGGCGGGGGCCGCAGCGGCCCCATCCCTCCCGAGGGCGGCGCTCCTTCCCTGGTGCTCACCGCCGGTGATCCGCTGCAGCCCCAGCACGTCTTCGGGCCCGATCGGCTGCTTCCTCTGCAGCGGCCCCAGCCTGGGCCCCGGGCCTGCCTCCAGTTCGGACTCAGACCCAGATTCAAATTCCACCTGCGGCTGCAGGTCCGACTTAGGCTCCACGCTCGGGGCCGAGGCCCCTGGAGTGGGCTCCGCCCCCATCCCGGCCCCGCCACCGCCCTTCACCTTCATGGCCTCGCAGGGCCACGGTGCAGGGCCACGGTTTGCCTGCTGCCGCCGAGGCTGCCTGCGCCGGCTGGAGCGGAGAAGGGGGAGCGTCCGCAGCCCCACCCCCGGCCAGGGCCCCAGGTACCGCCCCGCCCCGCCCCTTGCCCCGCCCCCCACCAGCCCACCCCTGCTGAAAGGCTGCGGGCTTGCGGGACCTAGGTACTCACCAGGGGCAGGGTGGGGACTCGCCCTGGGCTGCTCCTGGCTCCCGCTCCTGTGCTCCGGCCACTCTGCCCTTCCCCTCTGCCCCTCGAGTTCCCACCTCAGGGTCCTTTCCAAGAATGCTCTTCCCCCAGGTGGCTTCTTGTCCTGGTCTCAGCTCAAAGGTCATCTGCTCAAACCCCCTTCTCACCCAATCTAAAGTACTAACCCCAGTCATTATCTGATCAGCCTGTTTTTCTCTAATGTATTATCGGGAATTAATTCTATTTGTTCACCAACTCTTGCCCCTAAAAAATCAGTTTTGGGAAAGCAGCAAGGGATCCTTGTCTTTGTTCTCTGTAGTACCCCAGCACCTCATAGTGTCCATTGCAGCCCATGCTCAATATATTGTATTTTTGAATTTATGAATTAGTATTGATGCAAGCTATTATCTCCGAGACCCCCTGAGAGAAGCAGAAGTAGATGCTAACAGCTTTGTTGGGCAAACCAGGACATGCTGAGGGACAACAGCATAGGTGTCTAAGCCACCACAGGGTCCTCCAGGATAGGGAGGGAGGTGGGGTACATGGCCTGGTGGAAGCAAGGTAGACCTGTCAGCCCAAGGGGACAGATACTAGGAAGCCATCACACAGGAGTGAAGAACAAAAGGTATGCTCATACTTCCGATCTTACCAACTCACATTCAGTTTATTGAGCCTAGAATGTGCCAGATACTTTAAAATGCTTATCACATTTAATCCTCACAACCACCTTGTAAGAGAGGTATCATTAGTGCTGTTTTAACAAATAAAAAAAACTGAGGCTCGGAGAGATGAAGTGGCTTATTCAAAGCTCCCTAGATGATAAGTGCAGAAGCAAGGGTTTGTATTCAGGCATATTTGATCCCAAGTCTGGAACTTTCTCCAGTGCATCACACCACCTCTATGAAAGCGTGAAGAGAACAGCTGCTACACAGACAAGCACCAGGCTCTACCCACAGGTATAGTTAGCCAGGAGGGAGGAGACTAACGGAGAAGAGCCCAGAGGTGACCTGTGCCGGGCCCCTTCCATCCCAGAGGGGTTAGGGAAGTGTGGAGGGGAGGGACTACAGAAGCCAACCCAGGTTTCCCCCTAATGCTCCCTCAGTGCAAGAGGACTATGAGGAACAGGGCAGAGCACAAGCTGCCCCAGCCCCAGAGGGAGATCGAAAAGGGCCTTCAAGTTCAGGCCGGACAAGGAGACCCAGATGAGTCATCTTTTGAGGATGGGGGTGGGCACACCTGAGCCAGAGGAATGGGAAGGGAGGCTGAACCCATCCTGGAGTGTTATAGTTTGGTTGCTGGAGAGACAGGGAGGTCCTGGAGATGAGTTATTCCTGGCAGGCCCCACTGATGTGCCCTTCAATCTAACACCTCCCACCCCGGCCGGAAAGAAAGGCTTTCTTCTGAGCTGCTGCCCTGCTCAGTCTATCTTCTCAGGCTTTTTCCAGGACTTGCGGGTCTCCAAGAAGATCTTGACCAGAGACAGCAGGATGGGCACAGCCATCGGCAGGAAAAGCGGGATGTAGATGGCAAACTTCTGGTCGTCAGGGAAATAGAGCAGGTGGAGGAGTGAGGGATCAAAAAAGGCACGCTCCGAGGATGTCACAGCTTCCTGGCTGGCACCAAAGGCAGAGGCCAGGTGTCCAGAGGCCAGCTGCTCCGCTGCCCGCTGGACTGCAGCTACAGCTCTGTACACCTAGGCACAGGACAGGAGGTTACCAGTCAGTTCTAGGCACTGCTGAAGGGGAGTGCAGGGTAACGGGCTTTCTTGTGTCTTCTGGATACAGGTTGCTTGGACTTCGCCCAGGATTCCAATGGAGGCCAATATAAAAGGGTCATGGTGTATTTTCTTAGTGCCTGCTTAAAACCTCACCCCATCACACCCCGACCCCTCTACCCCCTCTGGACTCCCACTGAGGGGCTGGCACTGCCCTCTAGAGGAAACCTGGGGCATTCAAGGCTAGCATGCCCACACATACCCTGGACCTCAATTGGCTTTGGTTTCACCACACCCCGGCCCTCACTGGCCCTTCCAACCCTGGGCCACAGCACTCATCCCCTGCTGGCTTACCTCCGATGCCACATCGTCCTTGATGACAATGTTGCTGATCTTGCCCAGGAGCTGAGCCAGGGAAGTAAGAGTGGTGGTGGCTGTGGCCAGGTTCTCCACTGACCGAGCCCAGAGCAGCTGGTCTACCTCCCAGGTCTTTAGCCCTTCACTCTTAGGTCCTGAAAACAGGCATTTGGGGGGCACCTTGGGCTGAACAATCCCAAAGAGCAGCCTGTAGGAACAGCAAAGTAAGGTCAAAGGGGCTGAGACTAGGAGGTGGCAGGTATATGAGAGTCCTAGAATAACAACTAAGATTTGTGATCTTATCCAGACCCACAGGGATTTAGGGAAGTACCTCAGGGTCTTGGAGGGTAAGTGGCAACAACTGAGCAATCCAGTGCCCAAGCCCTGCGTTAACCAGCATTTTAACTTTTACTTCTTGCTATGCTGGACTTCCAAGATCTTATAAGACAAAAGATTCTATGGCTGTATTTTTTATAACACCAACTTAGTTGAATCCCCTCTCACCCTGTCTACCCTCTCTTTAGACAACAAGGGTTGCTGAGACTTAGTTACAGGATGATTCAGGATCACCTCTGACAACACCTGCGTCTGTGTCTCTCCAATATGGACGCATGGCAGACATTGCTAATCAATCAGAATCCTCTTTCCTGATGAGCTCAGACACAGCCATACAATCCTCTATATAGGCCATCTGACAGCTGACACAAGAATGAACAGCTACTTTCTTAAGCACCCCTAATCACACTCCCATGGACCTGGCATTCATGAGTCTATTTTTCTTAAAAGTTTTTGTCAGCAACTACTTTTCTTGGTTTCCTAGGGCTCTAGGCACAGTCAGTGTATCCCTGCCAGGTGAGGTTACATTCCAGCCAGCCCAGGAGACTGTGGTCAGTCAGGAGCCACGCCCCCAAGTGGATCACCCAGGATCTCACCGCAACTGAGCAAGAAACACCTCCATCACTCGCACCATGTCCACCTCAACTCTCACCGGCAGCTCTGAGGCGTTGTAGGCTTTGGGGTCCACACTATACACCTGCAAGAGGACATGAGGTTGCCTCCACATCCCATCAGCACCCAGCACAGCCCTGCCCTACACAGTCTGGAGGCCACGAAAGAAAAGAAAAATATACTGTGTGCTCTTTAGAAATGACAAACCTGATGGTATAGCTAATATTTTTTTAATGCCTATTGGGAGCGTTCCATAAATTATCTCCATTACCCCCTCAAAAGTTCTGTAGCAGAGAGATTTTTTATTCCATTTGAGAGTTCCTATCCTTGAGAAACTCCCAGTCTAGCAGGGCACACTAAGTTTCCAGCCTTGCAAGACTCTCCAAATAGGGTCGAGATCTAGGATGTACACAGGAGAGCCCTCAGTAAGCACAAACTTCTTAATGCAAAGGGGTCACATAGAAAATACCGGCAAACTAAGATGCAGTGGGGCTGGCAGACAAGCTCACAGCACCCTCCCCTCCTTGTGCTCGCCGCTCCCACAGTCTGGGCCACGGAGCACACCAGAGGAACAGAACAATCATCTCAAGAAATATCTGCCTGTCCCTGAAGCTTGAGTTCTGGGGCTTGCGTCGTGTGACTGTTACCATAATGCCACCCCAGCGGGGACTGTGGAAGGCGTTGGTGGCCACTGGAGCCCCATCCTTGTCCTGAATGTACAGAGGGGAGTGGGCAAGTTCAGGCACATAGAGCAGGAAGTTGAGCACAGGGTAAAGGGAGGCAGCGCTGGACCCTGTGGTACAAAGAGAAGGGAAGTCAGAGCAAAACACATGCTGAGTCCAGATCTTAGTTCCAGGTCAGCCTCTACCCTGCTGGTCTCCCACTCTGGGCCTCTTTTCCCCTGAGAATCGTTAGGCTATCCTCCACTCCAGGGTTTCTGTGGCAAAAAACTTCTGAACATTCTCCCAAGATGTATCACATAAATGAGGTGCACTCCTTAGCCTCAAAATGCTCCTGGAGGGAACCCAGGATGGCTCAGTGGTTTAAGCACTCACTTTGTAGCCCTGGGGACCGAGGATCGAATCCTGTTCCTGGCCCGTGTGGACCCATATGCTGAACTGGGGAGTGCCCCCAGTTCAGTTCTCACCAGAGTGAGACCCAGGCCCAGTTCCTGCCCTGTGCAGCCCCACCCACCTGTGGAATGAAACGATGTGGAAAAACCAATAATGTGCAACTATGGAGACTGCTCTGAGCCCTCCCCCTTCTCTCTGTCTGTCTCTCTGTGTCAAAAACAATAAAAATAAATCTTAAAAAAAAAAAATTCTGCCTTCATGTGCTTTTACTGTTATCTTTCCTACATGTGTGACCATATCTTTTCTGGATGGTTTGCACAGAGGGAGACAAAGCCTATACATTTGTTTATAAAAAGTGCTGGGAAACATGTTTAATAAATGCTGTTGGATAGAATGGTATAGAGATAAGAGATGTCAACAGAGTATCATGAGAAAGGAGCCTTAAATGCCAGCACTACCCTGACATCCTTAAACCAACCCAACCTGCCAACCATAGCTATATACAACCCAACTCCAACCCCAGGCTGTGCCTTCAGGGTCCCTTCCCAGACTACCAGAGACCCTCATCCTCAGAAGCTCACCCAGCCGGGACTCCACTGGGTTGATGACATGGGGGAGATTGTGCATGGCCAAGTAGTAGCTGGAGGAAGCTGGGTCAAAGCGGGGGTTTACCCCCAACACTGCATAGTAGAGGATCTAGAGAGCAAAGAAGGAGAATGTTATTTTGTTTATAAATTTATATTCCACTTTGTCCCAAAAAAGATTAGAGGTGCCTTAAAGATATAAATACAAGGATTCTGTGACAGCTCAGCAGGTTGAGCGCTTGCCTTGCAATGGTGAGGTCTAGGGATCAGATCCCAGCCTCGGCCCATGCAAACCCATGTTCTAAACTTCGGACCAACTGGTAACCACTGGGATGGCAGGGAAGGTTCTCACCTCCCATGCAGGAGGCCCCCAGTTCGGTTCCTGCCCCACACGGCCCCACATCCATCTGTGTCGAATGAAATTATGTCACAACTAATGATACACAACTATGGAGACTGCTCTGGGCCCTCCTACTTTCTCACTCGATCTCTCACTCTCTCACCTTCTTTCAAACAAAAAATCTTTAAAAAAAAAGGACAAAATATGAGACAAAATCTGGGCTGAGAGAAAGTAGGTATAAGGAAAAAATAACAAAGCCAAGGCTAAAGGTTAAAACGCTAATGTGTTCTTTGAAAACCACGTATTTTACCAGGCTTTCTAATAGTCTACACAACGAGGGAAACAAAGAATAGCATAATTCAGTCTCCATGAGATCAAAACAAGTCAGTTTTTCAGAATTACTCCCAGGGGAAGCCGGGATGGCTCAGTGGGTTAAGCGCTCACTTTGCAGTGCCAGGGACCGAGGATCGAATCCCGGCCCCAGCCCTTGCGGACCCATGTGCTGAAATGGGAAGTTCCCCCAGTTCAGTTCTCTCTCTGTCTCTGTATCACTCTCTCTCTCTGTCAAAAACAATAAAACAAACAAATAAATAAATAAATAAAAACATTTCAAATCATAAAATCATTATAGGGGAAGCCGGGATGGCTCAGCGGGTTAAGCGCTCACTTTGCAGCACCGAGGACCGAATCACGGCCCCGGCCCCTGCGGACCCATATGCTGAACTGGGGAGTGCCCCCAGTTCAGTTCTCTCTGTCTCTGTATCTCTCTCTCTCTCTCTCTCTCTGTCAAAAACAATAAAAAAATAAAAATAAATCTAAAAAACAACAACAGAATTACTCCCACTATCAAAACCTGACCATTTCTCCCTTGTTTTCCCTCAAAGGACACGGTATGATACAGAAAGCTGCAGTCATCACATCTTTATTGTTACTACATTAATATATTTCAGGAATTTGTTGTCTTTTAAATAAATTCCTTAAGGATGGCACAACTGGTGAATACAGTTCTGCAAGGAACCATACGGGGGTTAGTTTTATAACAAGCTTTGATGAAACTCTCCAAGCTCAACACCAAGGAAGGAAAGTAAACATCAGAACCATAAACACACACAGGAAATTCCTAGCCAATCAGCAAGCTCAAAGGCTGAAAGAACAGATGACACCTATAAACACTAACTATGGATAAACTTTGAAAAGGATGCTGCAGCCAGGAAATGACTCTTCGACTTGCTCCCAGTCTCACCTGAGAGTCCACAGAGAAGTTGCCCACAGCACGGAGGGCATTCAGGAAGGGCTGCACATAGCGCCGGACAGCCCCCTCGATGTCCCAGTGGACGTCATGGGACTTGGGGTCTGGGTTGAGTAAACTGAAGGTGATCTCATAGCCTATGGAAACAGAAGTCAGGGAAACCAGGGCATTTGTGGATCAGGGCAGCCTATACCCCTGGCTGAGCTAAACTTGTGTCTCCTCTGGAATGGGGCTGGTTGCCCCCATGGAACCAATGGGAAGATAAAACTGGGCTGAAGCACATTGTGTGCTTTAAGAAAAAGTGGAAGTGACAGAAGAAAGAAGTAAAGAGTTTGCATACAGATTCCCCTCCTGCCCCAATGCCTCCGCTAATTCATTTCCCTCTCCCTTCCCATAGTAAAGCCCGGTCACCCTACCCAAGCTGGACTTGAGAGGCCGCCTCTTATCAGAGCTCCACTTGTCATCTGGTAGGTGGTCAGCCAGGGCCGCAGCAAGCACATCCTCAGTCAAAGACATGGCCTGAGCTACGTGGATTACGCGGCGGCCAATGATGTTAAAGGCCTCTCGGTGCTGTATACCCCTCACGACTGCTGTCCTCTCAGGCCCAATGTAGCTCATCATGTCCTACGAAGGGCAAGCAAGGGACAGAATGTCCATGGCTCAAGGAAGAAAGCAGAAGAGCACTCTGGCTCCTGTTTTTGAGAATCTGGCATTTTGCCCTTAACAGTCCTGTACCTCTATAAATTCATAGTGAACTATTATCTCAGCATTCCTGAGCTATGGGTATATATGAGTGTCTTCATTCATTTCCACTCCCTTCTCCTTCCCAGTAGACATAGATCCAAGCAATATCTAAATCTTCATGGGCTGGAAACTAAGAGATGGCACGCTTGGCATGAAAAGCAGAATAGGGGAAGCCGGGATGGCTCAGTGGGTTAAGCGCTCACTTTGCAGCGCCGGGGCCCCAGGATCGAATCCCAGCCCCGGCCTGTGTGGATCCATGTGCTGAATTGGGGAGTGCCCCCAGTTCAGTTCTCTCTCTGTCTCTGTATCTCTCTCTCTCTCCCTCTTTCTCTCTCTCTCTGTCAAAAACAATAAAAATTAAAAAAAAAGCAGACTAAACAAACTGGACAGTTTGATATAGTAAATGGCACATGGAAAAGAGTCAAGTACAAGAATTTCCACAACAGCATTATTTGTAATTGAAAACTGGAGACAATATAAATGCCCATCAACAACAGAATAGTTAAAAACTGTGATGTATTTATACAGTGAAACATTAGATTCAACTACACATGGACTATTCTTTCAAACAGAAATGTCTAGCAAAATGAAAGTTGCAGAAGCACATGTGCTATATTATACCATTGATATAAAGTTCAAAATATGTAAAATGACATATATTAGTCATAGAAATACAACACTCTGATAAAGCTCAAAAGTAATAAAATGTGGTCACCTTAGGGTGAAAGAGAGTGGGGTATAACCATGGAGACAAACAGGGTTACAACTATATTGCTATATTGTTATAAGCTGGGGTCGGGTACATAGATGTTCACTAAAATTTTCTTTCTTCTTTATATATGAATTAAATATTTCATTATAAATTCATAAGGAAAATGGTACATGGTATAACTCCCACCAAGCCTTATGCTCATAAAGTGAAATGGTCAGTGTATCATCCATATTACCTTCACAATCCATTCAAATTCACTTCCTACTGATTTCTTTTCTACTTTAAATGATCACTGAAGCTTTAACCATAAACCAGTCTTGGATTCAGAAAGACTCAGAGTCAATGAAAGAAATCCCTATCTGCAGTCTTTAAAAACAATATTTGGGGGAAGCCAGGATGGCTCAGCCGGTTAAGCGCTCACTTTGAAGCCCCAGGACCAAGAATCGAATCCCGGCCCTGGCCCATGTGGACCCATATGCAGAACTAGGGTGTGCTTCCCATGCGGGAGGCCCCCAGCCCAGTTCCCACCCTGCGCAGCACCCCCGGACCTGTGTGGAACAAAACCATGTCAAAAACTGATGATGTACAACTACAGAGACTGCTCTAGGCCCTCCCCCTTCTTTCTGTCTCTGTCAAAAACAATAAAATAAATCTTTAAAAATATATATTTGCAGAGTTTTCCATAGCAAATGGGAGAAATTGGCAGCAATATCACAAGAAGGAGGTGACCAGTGAGAGGAAGAGCTGAAGGGACAAGACAGGCCACAGGCTCTGCTGACCCTACCTTGGGGAGAAGTGAAGAGTGTTCAGAGACCACGTAGACAGTCAAGGAGCCCGCTGCTTGCTCCTGCAGGTTGGCTAGCAGGGTTTCTGCCTCTGGGGACAAGAGCAAGTGGTGCACCAGGAGCAAAAACACCACCCCACCCCCCTGGCCCCCAGAGAGTGCCAAAACCAACCCTCCACCTCCCACTGATGCCCAGCTGATACGGTGGGCAGGCTTGGTTCTTCAGTGGCCCAAGCTGAAACACAAGGTATCTCATTTACAGCTTTCCCAAAGAGATTGTAGAGTTAAGACAAAGTATGAAACCTGCATATAGGGATCAAAAGGGAAAGCAGGGTTTCATGTTAAGTGGTGTGATCAGCCCTTCTAGTACCTTGCACACTGTCAAATGACAAGGCATCTTCCTCGTGGTCCAAAGCCAGCCGATAGGCTTTCTGGAATCGGCATTTGATTTTCATTTTGTCTGAGAAGGAAAGGGAAAAGAATGATAGGAAGAGTACGTGTCAGACCTCTGTCCACCTTCCTAGCCCTAACACTAGCCAGCATCTGAGGATAGTAAGATGATTGTTGGCAGAGAAAGACCATGAGGCGACAGCCAATTCTAATGATTTCTGCATAGATATCAAACACACAACACTCCACCTCTTTCAAATGCTCAGCTTGTGTCTCTGCCTCTACACACTACCTTCAATTTGAAGGGCTCTCCCACAGGGAACTATATTACAATATTCATTACATAAATAGGTGACAGGAGAAAAACCAGGTGCTCCAAAATAATTCAACTCTATGAACATTCTTGATAAAAACAAGATCACACTTAATTACAAAACATTAAATAAAGTTCCATTATAATTAGTAATAAAACAAGGATACCTGCTAGTTCTATTATTCAGCACTGTTCTTTCTGAAGTCCTGACCAATGTAATCAGAGATGAAAGAGAAATAAAACTTTAATGTTTAAGAGAGACAAAATAAGGGATACCAGGATAGCTCAGTGGGTTGAGCGCCTGCCTTGCAGCCGAGGGGTCTGGGGATCGAGTCCCGGCCCTGGTCTGTGCGGACCCAAGTGCTGAACTGGGGCATGCTTCCCATGTGGGAGGCCCCCAGTTTGGTTCCCACCTGGGGCATGCTTCCCATGCATGAGGCCACTGGCTCAGTTCCTGCCCTGTGCAGCCTCACATCCACCTGTGTGGAATGAAACTATGTCGATACTAATAATGTACAGCTGTGGGGACTGCTCTGGGACCTACCCCTACTCTGTCTCCCTCTGTCTCTCTGTCAAACAATAATATCAGTCAATGAATCATAGTAAGAGACAAAATGGTCACTTTTTGAAGTAGTGTAATTATTTTCCAAGAGAATCAATTGAAAAACTATTAAAACTACCAATAGTTTGCCGGGAAGCCGGGATGGCTCAGTGGGTTAGGCGCTCACTTTGCAGCACCAGGAACCGAGGATTGAATCCCGGCCCCGGCCAGTGCGGAACCATATGCTGAACTAGGGGTTCCCCCAGTTCAGTTCTCTCTCTGTCTCTCTGTCTCTGTCTCTCTCTCTCAAAAAGAATAAATAAATAAATAAAAACCATACAAGGAAACCCAAAACTTTAAAAAAAAAAAAAAAAAAAAAAAGAAAACAAACTACCAATAGTTCAGTAAGATGACTAGATATGAAAATATGTAAGAATAGTTTTCTAATACCAGCAATATCCAATTAGAAAAGCAAGTATTTTTTTTAAATCTCAATCATGGGGAAGCGGGGATGGCTCAGTGGGTTAAGTGCTCATTTTGCAGCGCCGGGGACCAAGGATCGAATCCCGGCCCCGGCCAGTGCAGACCCATATGCTGAACTGGGGAGTTCCCCCAGTTCAGTTCTCTCTCTGTCTCTGTATATCTCTCTCTCTCTCTGTCAAAAACAATAAAAAAATAAAAATAAAATCTCAATCACAATAACAATAAAGAACATAAAAATTTCTAAGAATGAATGTATAAAATTATTTAAAAAAAACAAGAAACAGGACTTTACTGAAGGACATAAATGATCTGAATAAAATGGAAAAAGCATACAAGGCTACCAAAAGGAACGACTAAATATTCTAGGGATGTCAATCTTCCCCAAGTGAATCTATGCATGTATGGCAACCCTAAAGCGATTTTTCTTTTTTAAACATTTATTTTATTATTTGAGAGGGTGAGAGAAGAAGGGGGGAGGGCCCAGAGCAGTCTCCATAGTTGTACGTTTTTTCGACATGGTTTCATTCCACACAGGTGGGTGGGGTCCGCGCAGGGTGGGAACTGGGCCTCCCGCATGGGAAGAACACCCCAATTCAGCATATGGTGCAGCCAGGTCCGGGATTCGATCCTCAGACCCCAAGGCTGCAAAGGGATCGCTTAACCCGTGGAGCTATCCCGGCTTCCCCCAAATTGCCAGTCTTAATGGTGACCATTGAATTTAAAGTTGCATTCCTTCTAACCACACACATTGTTCATTCAGAAAGGCCTTTTCATGTAAGTTTTCAATTACCTTTAGAGGACAGCCACGCTCCTCCTATCCCAGGCATCTCGGGACTGAGCTCGGACCAGAAAGTCAGCCCTGCCCCGCCAGAAACTCACATTTCAGGGGGATCTCTCGCTCGTGCACCACGGTAAAGGGCAGCTTCTGCTGGTCGTCCAATGGCACCGACTGTCGGGTAAACACAACCGTGACAGGCACCCTGAGCCGCACCTGCGGGAAGGGGCATCCATCAGGGCCATCAGCGGAGTCTCTACCTGGCGGACGGGCCGTTCCCTAGCCCTCCCAACGAGGTCTCACCTTGAGGGCATTCAGCTCACCGATCTGGGAGTACGGCAGAGGGGCTCGGTAGGTCTCCGTGGTCTTCCACCAGAGCGGCAGTCCCAGAACGATGGCCACCGCAGCGAAGAAGAGGGCGGCGCGCTTGCCTCGGACCACCTCTGGAGGTACGAGGTTGCCGACTGAGGCGCGAGGCGCGGGCGCCGACCCCACCCACGACGCGGACACGGAGGCTCTCGGCGCGCGTTCCTAGGGACCCTCGTGCGGCCCACCCGGGCCCAAATCTAAAGGATCCTGTCTGAAGCGACGCCCGACCCCCAAACCGCGGGACCTCCGGCACAACAGAACCCCCACCCTCTCTTTTCCTCCCTCGCCATCTGGGAGTCGCAGGCCCCTACCCCAATGCCCCCGCACCTAGATCTGTAGCTGCGGCCCCCGGGGCCGCCATGCTTGCTTCCGAGCCGGGGGCGGAGCTGCACAAACCTCTTCCAATCGGAAACTCGCAAGGAGGGGGCAGGACCACGGCAGCGATTGTGGCCAATCGCGAGCGACACTCCAAACGCATGGGCGGGAGAAAGCCCGAGAGTGGCGGGCGGGGTCCTCAAGGAGCCTCCCCCGGAAGGTGAAAGGATGTCCAGGAGCCCAAGGGCAGTGGAGGGCTTGTGCGGGTTTTCGCGTCACCCGCTTCCCCGTAGAACACACTCCTAGTCCCAGGGGTTAAGAGTGCAAATTCTGTAGTCGTTAAATACTAATCTGGGCGACACGAGCTGCTCTAAATCTGTTTTCTCATCTGAAAAAATGGAGATATTTACTAAAATGGGATCATTTAAAAAACCTGACACAGGGAAAGCATTCAAATGTCGCCTATTGCGATCATTGCTTATCATCCTTATCATAGAGCTCCTCTTCCAGGTACCCGGGCCTATCCTCAAGCCTCAAACATGTGGTGGCAAACTAGTAGTACTTCTTTCTTCTTCTTCTTTCTTTATTTATTTATTGTATTGTATTGACAGAGAGACAGAGCAGACCCAGAGCAGCCTCCACAGCTGTACCTCATCAGTTTTCAACATAGTTTCATTCCACACAGGTGGACATGGGGTTGGTGGGAACCCGGCTCAGGCTGGAGCCAAACCGGGGGCCTCCCCCATGGGAAGCACACCCCAGTTCAGCATATGGGTCCACATGGGCCGGTTCTGGGACTAGATCCTCAGACCCCAGGGCTGCAAGACAAGCACTCCACCTGCTGAGTCATCCCGGAATCCCCTGGTTGTGCACTTTACACAGAGCACGGCCTCCCCAGTTCACATAAAACACGTGGGTTCTCTCATCTTTTTATATGATCAGATAGACTTAGGTGCTTGCCCTAACCCCCTGCCCCAGCCAAGTGGTCAAAGTTCATCTTGAGACCTCATCAGATCTGCCATTGCCCAGACCCTCAAATTGGCCCCCTCCGTGGCCCCCATCTACCCCAAATGGGAGTGGCTAGCAGCCCCTGACAACCTCCTCGGTACCCCACTAGGTCTAGCAGTCCCAAGCCTTGTGGTTTTTCCTTGTTGGTCAGGAGCCCAGGTGCTCCCCATGCAGTGGCTCCCTCTAGCAGAATGTGTCAAGCCCTAGCAGAGTTTAACAGATGAGAAGCGAGAGACTCCCAGCCCCTCCTATCCGTTTTGGGCCTTGCAAAAAAGCTGCCTTCAGGAATTGCTCAGGTCTTGCATCACTTCATCCTGCAGCTACAGCCTAGTACCTCTGATGTGGCAGTTCCTGAGACTTGCAGCCCCTCAAACTACCACACTCCAGCCTTGGACAGCAACAGACAAGAGTCTGAGCTAAGTTACTAGGTGTGCCCTTCCCTCATAAACTTAAAGCCCAAAGAAACTCAAAACCCACCATCTCCACTTCCACAGTGGACAATCAGCAGAGATCAGAAACTGGGAGGTGGAAATTAGATGTGTAAAACAAAGACAGACAAAGTAGCATGTTTTGCTACCATTTATTTGCTATGTGGTATGTACTCAAGGCATGAGTCAGATCTGGTGTCCTATCCTCTACCCGCAGGAGAGAAGGCACACAAGGAAAGCCCAAGGAGAAGCTATTCCATCATGGGGAAATTGTGGGGACTGGCGGAGGCAGGAGAGACCCAGGTACCCCGTTCTGACTTCTGGCAAGTTTTCTTGCCCTCTGCAATAAGGAGCTCTCTATCCTCCTGTACAACATTCCCAGGTGCAGCAATGAGACAGGGGAGGGGAGGAGAAACAAGGAAGATGACTCAGTGCTGAACGGAGGCATCTCTGGCTATTTGTTCTTGGCCATAACTACAGGTAAAATTGGGTGCAAGTGGTTGGGCCCAGGGCCGTGGGATAGAATGGGTACTCAGTAGGCATGGTTGGCAATATAGAGGGATTGCACTGCTGCTCCACCATCTTCTCCACTGCCTTCATACTTGCCCTGGGCTGCAAGCCCATTAACCTGCAAAAGTGGGAGGAGAGAGGGTGTAAGCAGGCTGAGTCCGTTCAGATGCCAAAGGCGGTAGTCCCTGGCACCTGCCTAGCCACCACCCACCATCCCGAGCTCCCCACCTCAGCCCGCTTGATGAACTCCTCAGTGGCGACCCCAGCATTGTCCCGTTGCCCTCTCCAGGCATTGAGTGCAGAGGCCTGCAGGGCACGCCCATAGGAGAAGGTGAGGGCCCAGGGCCGGGGAAGGGGGCAGCGGTTGATAGCATTGAGGTTGAGTGATGCCTCCTCTTCACTCTGACCCCCAGACAGGAAGGTCACTCCTAGGGAGGAGAAAACAAACTGATTGGCCACTCTCTGGTTTTCCAGGTCAGAGACCCCTAAGTCCACAAGAACCTCAGGATGGGTCTTAAGGATAGGAGCAGGTTTAGAAAGCAAGGTGGTACCTGGGACAGCTGGGGGCACAGTGCGACGCAGGGCGGTGACAGTTGCCATGGCAACCTCCTCTGGGCTATACTTCATGGGACAGGCATGACCAGGAGTCACCATGTTGGGTTTGAGCAGAGTCCCCTCCAGGTACACATGATGGTCACTCAGGGCCTTGTACACAGCAGCCAGGACCTGAGGGTCACAAGTTTGCTAAGGTTCTAGGTTCCTGCCACTCCCTCTGCTACCTTCCCCGTCTAGGGGTGGGTGGGTATGACTGTGAGGGTCAATACGAGCTCAGAAGACTGCTAGGTCTGTTCTGAGATCAAGTCAAGGAAGATGGGAAAGTTCCTGAATCTGAGCCAGGGGTTGTGGTGAACAACTGCCCCCTCCCCCAATGAGGCTGTCCCTTCAGTACATGTGGGCACCAAGTGTGGACTCACCTTCTCTGTCACGTACTGGCAACGTTTGAGGTCATGGTCTCCATCGGGCAGGATTTCAGGTTCCACAATGGGCACAATGCCATTCTGCAGGTAAGAGCAAAGTAGCTTGGGAGGGACAGTATGTAGGATGGGACAGTCCTCTCCCCACCAGGCACACGGCGCCCATCTCACCCCCTCACACACACACACACACACACACACACCTGCTGGCAGATGCTGGCATAGCGGGCCAGCACATTGGCATTCTCCAGAATGGCAAGCGCTGAGGGTGTGCGCGCGCCGATTTTCAGCACACAGCGCCACTTGGCGAAGTCGGCACCGTCCTTCTTGTACTGGGCACAGCGTTCGGAGAGCCCATCCAGCCCTGGAGGTGTAGTGCCAGGCTATCACTCTGGCCTCTTCACCAGCATCAACCATCCACCAACCCTACGGTCTGGAAGCCCACCCATCCTGTACCTTGAGTAGTGGTTTCGCCATCAGTCCCAGCGAGAGGCACTACCCCCTTGTCAACCTGGGAGGGAAACACAGGCAGAGGGCTAAACCCAGGCAGGATTCCCCTGGCCACCCTTTACACACACACCTATTTCTGGGCTCAGCCCCCATCCGGGGCCAGAGCCTGCACCTTGATGCCAACAACAATGCCTTTCTCCTGGATGGTATGAGCAAAGGGGACACCATTATCATCTTTCTGATAGAGTGTCTCGTGGAAGAAGATGACACCTCCAATGCACTTCTTCACACGGTCATCGGCACTGAACAGGACCTGGCGGTACAATCGGCGGTTCTCCTCTGTGTTCTCCACCCCGATCTGGCTCAGTCGCTTGGCCATGCTCCCTGGAGGCAAAGAGGGGTAACAGGGTGATCCCCAGGGCTCCCCTACCACCTCTACCCTACCCAGCCACAAGCCCCCACCTACCTACAGATTCATCTGCGGCCAGAATGCCTTTGCCTGGGGCCACAATCCGGAGGGCAATGTCAGACAGCTCCTTTTTCTGCTCAGCAGAAAGGGCTGGGTATGAATGAGGCATGGTGACAGCTCTGTGGAATGGGGACAAGACATAAAAGCTGGATTCCACCCACTACCTCCTCTGCTTCCTCTTCTGGCCATATGGGCCAAACAGCCCTCCCCCACCCCCAACAAGCATGGGTCTGGGAACAGGGCAGCAGTCGTTGGCATGGGCCCTGAGCATCAAAGCGGCACCAATCCCTCTGACAGCTAGCAGGCTTAAAGCCCCAGTTCCCACATCTCTTTTTTTTCCCTGGTGGGCACCCTTCCCAGCCTCAGAGAAAGAGGCAGGGTGGGGGTGGGGAGATAAGCAGCCCTGAAGCTACAGGTCTTAGGAAACTACTGCCCAAATTATGTTAATTCTTCTTTTACTGAATTTGGCTCCTTTTTCAGGTATGCATAACCCTTGAACTTTCCAACTTCCCTTTTCTCATCCTTAGCAGGGCCCTTAGGGAAAGTGCACTTACTTCCCAGGCTCTAGAGTAAGGCCAAAATACCCATCAACCCTCTTCCCTCAGCTTCTGGAGGAAAAGGTTGGGAGGAGTGGAGGGCAGGTAGGGCGCAGGAATGGCACAAGTAACTGCCCAGGCTTCTATCACCTCTGTTTTCGATACCCCAAATCGGACTGCTTGTGCAGTGCAGTCAGGAGATGGGAGCAGAGGATGAGGGTTGAAAGGAATGAGCAGAGAGGCTGAGAAAGGGAAGGAGAGATGCAGGAGAAGGGAGACTTGTGGCTGTGGGAGGTGACAGTGAGACAAGCTAACTAGTCAGGGGGAAGGACATAGACCAGAGGGACAGAGAAAGCAAGAGAACTGGAGAGGGGAATTCAGCTTATGAGAGGAAAAAGGCTGATATTAAAATGGTCTTGGTGGAAGAGGCTGGCCCTAAGAAAAAACCCAGTCGACAGAGGAAGATTTGGGATTTAAAAAGCTGAGAGGAAGGGGTGTTGTGAGGCTGAACCACGGGGTTGAGTGGATGTTAAGGAGAGCTGAGAAGGTACATCGAAGGGCCCAGGATCAGGGGGAAGAGTCAGGAAGGGAGAGGAAGTGGAGATTCTGAGCAGCTCCCGCCTCGCCCAGGGGCCTCACCTGTGCGCAGTGAGTTAGCAGCGACGACACAGAAATAGCTTGGTTTCAGGTCTGCAACTACCTCGGGCTCAGCCCTGGCTCCTGTAAATGAGTCTGAGGATGCCGCAGAGCTACGTGACTCCCCGGGGGGCGGGGCGCCTGCCCTGGCCACGCCCCTCCCTAGGACTGGTGTCCTGACAAGACCACGCCCACAGAGGCGGAGCAACGAGGTGGAGTGACTATGCTAAACCGCAGAATGTTGTGGACTATCCCCCTCCCACCTCATGGGGCCCTGCCATGCCCTCATTTCTGCTCCAGTAGCCTTTACCACGTGCTGAACACCGTGCTGGATGTTGGGAATTAAGCTTGGTTTGGTGAGGGAGAGTCCCTTTAACAGTCACAATAACAACAGGTGGGGTAGGTAGGACTGAGGCACCAAAAAAGTGTGGGAGACCAGGGCAGGAAGTAAGGAACTGAATTTGTCTTCGCCCCCTTATTTACCAGGGTCTACCCTGGAGGAGGATGGAAAAAGTAAGAGAATGAAGCCTTGTCTGTTCCCCCTCCCCTACCAGGCCATGAGCCAGGGAACAAACAGTCCAGTGCCCAGCATGTTTGGGGAAGCAAGGGAAGGGAGGAGGGGCTGCCGACTTTGGCCCTAGACACAGTAGGAGAGGTAACCGGAGGGTTCCCAGGCAGGAAGACCAACCTGCCTCTCCCCTGACCTTATTCACCCACCTCTCACCCAACAAACAAGACTCAGAGCTTGAAGAAATCCACTAAATGTACTTTATTTAAATAGCCTTAAACCTAGCTGGCTTTGTGCCAATTGGTCCTGATGTTGGGGTAAGGGAGCAAGCACTGCAGGTAAAAAGGGTTGAAACAGATTCCAGCTTTTAGTTTCTTAGCTCAGATATTCCAGCAATCCCTGTAGCTCCTTGCAACCACTCACGACCTCTGGGATGGACAGCAGAGTCTGGCAACAGAGGCAGAGAAGGCAGTTCAGGGTCACAGCCCCAGGAAGCACCCACTGAGTTAAAGAGGAAATGGAAGCCACAGAGAAACCTGTGACAGAGTCAGCCCTGGCTCTCAGCACAGGCTGGGAACCAGAGCTATGCTCATCGGTACCTCCTGGGGCCTGGTTCACATCCACTCCCTCCCTCCTTTACCTCATAAATATGCTGAACAATGTCGTCCAGTTTCTTTAACTCCTTGTCAGAACGCCGAAGATTCTCCTCCAGGATGTGTCTCTAGAAAGCAAATAGGTTGCAGAAGCCCTATGCTTAGAGGAACAGCATAGCTTGTGGGGCAAGAAAAACATGGCAGGATACTTGCTATTAATAGCAGTAGTGAGAAGTGGCCCTTGAACAGAATGAAAATTCTTACATGGCTCTGGAACTTGACCGTGAGTTTCGCCTTCTCATTTTTCATCTCCAGGAACATCACCCTCAGTTTGTCCACCTGTAGATACATCCAGATCAGTATGGGCACAGCCTAGGATTCCCTCCAGCTACTCAGTTCCTGTTAACTCCAAGTCACCTCCTGGGAGAGCCACACTTTCTCCTGGATCCAGTTAGTGGCCATGGGCTGACAGCTGGGGTCCAGCTGACCTGCCAGGGTCTCTTGGAGCACCTTAGTCTCTGTTTCCGCACGCCGAAGTAAACGGGTCAGCTGGCTTACCTCCTCTCTAAGGCTCTGGGGATGAGAATGGAGAGGTAGCCTGTAGCCCTCAAAGGTCCTCTCCATCCTTCTTATCCCATGTTGTGAATAAGGTATGTCAGGGGATCCAATTCCCACACTTGGGGTCATTGCTACCAGTGACAGAAGGCAGAGGGGCTGGGCTTCAAGATGAACATACTATGAGCTCGCCACTCTTGTCTATCTGCTCTAGAATCTTCTCATTCTGCTGCTGGATCACTTCCTGGAGCTCCTTTTCATTCTGTAAGGGAAAGGAAGGTAGGAAGGCATGGAAAGAACTGGGTTCTTTGCAGCCCTCACAACAAGGTAGGATTTAGTGCCTGACCTCTGCTCAGCCCAAGTGCTACCAGCTGATAACACCCCACTGCCTTCACGGCGACAGCAGGAAGGCAAATCTCTGTGTTGAGAGTGCTCAGGTAGAGCTCCTGATTTCTAGGTCGGCCTGGGAGATGGGTCAGACCATAGCTGAGTCCCAAACATATAAATGTCTGACCCCAGGAAGGGCAAAACTAGAGCGAGGGTTGGAAAATCCCCACCACCCAGATTCCTGGAGAGACACTGGCTCCCAGTGGGCCAGTACAGCTGCCCCAGTTCTTCATCGCCCCACTTCTAGGCCCCTCCCTCACCTTGTAGCGCAAGCACAAGGCCTGGTTCAGCTTCTCTAGGTCTGCTTCCTTTGCCTTCTGGGCTTCCTGATGCTGTTCTTCCTGGGCCTGCAGCCTAGCCTGCAAATCACAGCTAGGGGAGAGAAGAATTCAGCATTGTTCCTGTCCTCTCCGGAGCTGGCTGGACCCTGGACATAAGGGGCTGACCACTCTCACCAAGACTGGACTTGACTCACATCTTTCGCTGCAGAGTCCTGACGGCTTCTTCTTTAGACTCCTGCAGCAGGCAACACAGGCTCTGAAGCTCCAGAGTCACAGTACTCATTTTTGCCAGGCTCTTCTCCATGCTGGGGAGCTCTAAACGAGAAAGTCCCAGATAGAGGCAGAGCCCTTGAGCTCTGGAAGGAAGGTGTGTAGCCATCCTTTCTACAACTCTTACCCATGCTCCCCACCCATAGGATTTGAATGCATGAAACATTACAGGTCCCAAAAGGCAGAAATATAATAAGCCCAAGTAGAATTGAGGTTTTTAGAGCAAAGCGCTTCTCACTGCTATGGTCTTTATCATCACTACCTGATTTAGAAATGAGGCAGAATCCCTGGAGCCCATCCTAACCTGTAGGCTGCAGGGAAACCATGGGAGCTACTCGGGTGAAAGCACTCTGGTCACTTCCAAGCAAGGACACAGGAACTGATTCTGGCTCTGAAACAAAAATCAACCATGGCAGAGGACCCCCCCAGTGACCCCGTCAAGGGTTTTCCATAATGGAAGCCAGAGAGGGATAGGTTTGTTGGTGGTAGGCTGACCATACATACCTTTTTTTTTTTTAACTGAACTGGAGGTCTCACCGCATTCGGGAAGCACACCCCAGTTCAGCATATGGGTCCGCACAGACTGGGGCCAGGATTTGATCCTTGGTCCCCAGGGCTGCAAAGCGAGCGCTTAACCCACTGAGCCATCCCGGCTTCCCCCATACATACCGTTTTAAACAGGACAATACTGGTTTTTTTCCTATTTCCCAACCATCCTGTCATTTTAATATATAATGTCAATTTTGTCCGTTTAAATTTTTTGTGAAAAACTGAATGTGGGTTGTTTATTTATCGTAAGGCTCTACGCTAATCAATGTGTGCAGTAAAAGTACTCGTGTGATGAAAGAGGAAGTTCTATTTACTTCATCCAGTCAGGGCCAGGCTTCTTGAGCTAGCAACAGCCCTCACTTGTTTGTGATGACTGGGACTTCAAGAGGCAGTTGCTAAGCAGCATGTGGGACAGGAGGGTCTCCATGCACACAAACTACTGAACAAGCTCACCTCACTGTTTCTATCAGGTTAGGAGTGTTGGGATGCAGTCAATGTGAATCTTACTTTATTTCTACCATCATTACGCCCACCGAAATTTGCTGTACGATTACTTCATTGGAGGAATGCAGGGATAGCTCAGTAAGTTGAGCACTGCCCTGTAATCTCAAGGTCCAGGGATTGAATCCAGGCCCTGGCCCATGCACACCCACATGCTAAACTGCAGCACAACTAGTAACCACTGGTTGTCTCCCATGCAGGGGGCCCCCCATTTGGTTCCCGCCCTGCACAGCCCCACATCTACCTGTGTGAAATGAAACCCTGTCACAATTAATGATGTACAACTATGGAGACTGCTCTGGGCCCTCCCCCCTTCTTTCTCTCTCTCTCTCTCTCTCTCTCTCTCTCTCTCTCTCTCTCTGGCCTTCTCTCAAACAAGAAAATCAATCTTAAAAAAAAATTACTTCGTCAGAGAAATATTCACAGTACAATTGTGGTGAAATACAGTCCCCTCTACATCTACCTAAATTTTTGTATGAGTTCTGTCACCAAAGAATAATTGTTAGCTCAATATGTTCATGTAATAAGACTTTTGTTATCATCTTACTTTTTTATGAATAGAGATTACATAACCCCATCCCATTTTTGTCATCCCAAAACCCCACTTTTGTCTCAAGGAAGTATGGTCAGTCTAGTTGGTGGGCTGAAGATACCAACAGGTTTACAAGTTTCCCACCCCTAAATTCCAGGGCCTTTAACCTTTGTCTGTCATTGCTGTCAAGCTGCTTCCCAAGAAGCTGCTGTCTGTGGGAGGAAGGTGTTCCTGGACAGAAGCACAGGCTGTGCTTGGCATGAGGTTCTCTGGTTCAGCCTAAGGGCAAATGAGAAAAAAACAGCAACTGCTTTTCAGGGCTAATGATTTACCTGAATTCCCAGGTACTTACCAGTCATTTCCTCTGGAATGCTGTCCTATTATATCTCTTCTCTATCTTCAACTGTGTCCCTAAGCTCTTTTCCCTGAACTTAATTCTCTCTCAGTGAAGTAACAACAATGGGGAAAAAACACCCTTCTTCTTACCTTAAAATCCCTTTTAGCTACTACCTTTTCTCTTTCCCTTCAGTGAAAGGAAGGAAGGAAGGAGGAAGGAAGGAAAGCCTACATTTCTTATCTAAAATTGTCACCATCTATTGACTCCCCAGCCCACTACACTCAGGCTTCTGACCCATCAATCTACCAAAATTCTCATTATCTGGTTCACCAATGGCATCCTTACTTTTTTTTTTTAAGATTAATTTTATTATTTTGAGAGGAGAGAGAGAGAAGGGGAAGGGCCCGAGCAGTCTCCATTAGTTGTATAGCATAATGACATGGTTGTGACGTGGTTTCATTCCACACAGGTGGATGTGGGGCCACGTTGGGCAAGAACTGAACCAGGGGCCTCCTGCATGGGAGGTCAGAACCTTCGCCACCAAGCCATCCCAGTGGTTACCAGATGTGCTGCAGTTCAACCTATGGGGTTGCATGGGCTGGGGCAGTGAATCAAACCCCAGGCCTCAGGATTTTGATGAAAGCACTTATCCCAGCATCCCCCACATCCTTACTTTCAAATGCAATAGACGCTTTTCACTTCTTATTTTACCTGATCTATTTGATAATCAATGACCATGTGCTTCTTTAGAAACTTCTTTTTGGGGAAGCCAGGATGGCTCAGTGGGTTAAGCGCTCACTTTGCAGTGCTGGGGACCGGGGATCGAGTCCCGGCCCCGGCCCGTGCAGAACCATATGCTGAGCTGGGAGCTCCCTCAGTTCAGTTCTCTCTCTGTCTCTGTCTCTGTATCTCTCTCTCTCCCTGTCAAAAATAAATAAATAAATAAATATTAAAAAAAAAAAAAGAAACTT
>PVKE010012847.1:0-37568 GCA_004027555.1 Craseonycteris thonglongyai
AAGATACTGAAGATAAAGAACACGATCTCATCCTGCATACTGAAGTACGTTGGCTCAGTAAAGGTAAAGTTCTTACAAGATTTGTGAACTTAATTGAAGAAATAAAAACATTTATACATGATAAAAATGAAAACTATGATGAACTAACAGACTCTTGCTGGCTGGTGGATTTGGGTTTTCTTGCTGACACCATGGAAAAGTTAGATTCTTTCAATTTGGAGTTGCAGGGAAAAGACAAAAATATAGCTGAAATGATAAGCTCTGTAAATGCATTTAAAGTGAAATTGACTTTGTTGATATCACATCTGCATATCAAGTCTCTCGTGCACTTCCCATATATGAGGAAAATGCTAGGTAACAATGAATTAAATGTGTCATTATTTATTGAGACCCTGCAAGTGCTTCAAAAACAGTTTGAAGAGAGATTTCTGCAGTTTACAAGTATTGAGCCAATTGTCTCCTTCTGTATCAATCCTTTTACTTGCCAAATAAATGTAATAGAACTAGCTGCATGTATTGCAGACCTTGTTCAGGGGAAAGCAGAAGAACTAGAGTTAGAAATTTTGAACCTTAAGAATGATATTTTGCTAAAATCCTTAATATCAGAGGACTTATGGAACATAGTCGACAAAGAAAGGTCCCCATTTTAAAAAAAGCGGCATATAAAATCAAATCATTTTTCAGGTTAACATATTTATGCGAATCTTTGTTTTCAAACGTGAATTTAATAAAATCATGATATAGATCTCGACTTACTGATGAGCATCTTAAAAGTTGTTTGCTAACAGGGTTGTCGTCATACTCTCCTAATTACGAGGCACTGGCCAATGAAATGCAATGCCAAAGATCACACTGACAGATTGGTTTTTTTTTATGTTTTCTTTTATGTTTTTTAAAATGATTTTATTATACATGTGTTTTTTATTTACTTTGTATTATGTTTTGTATATATGTTTCTTTGTGTGCATATAATTTGTACAATAAATTTATTTTTTAATTATTTTTGTTTATTATTTTTTATTCTTGTTCAATAATACATATCCTTAGACATAGCTGGTGCCCACCGCCCTTCTGATATTTTAGAATGTGCCGTAGGGTATAAAAAGGTTGGGAACCCCTGGACTAGAGTGTGCCGCCCCAGATCCCTACCAGAGTGTTACTCACTATAATTGTATACGCCCCATATTTAACAAATCTGAAAAATCCCGAGCTCCAAAATTCATCTGGTCCAAGGTTTCAAGTGAGGGATTATGAGAACTGTATCAACACTATTAATATAAAACAAACTCTGCACTAATAACACATATTATTGCTTCAGTGCAAGTTTCTTGGTTACCTTATAGCTGGGCACATTCAGCCTGTGAGATGGTTGGTACTCTTGAGTGAAATTTAGATTTATTTTCTAGTATCTCTTGCTTTTTGTTTTGGGTCATAAAGGAATTATATAGCAGTTTGTGCTACCTGAAAACTCAAAGAGACTTAAATGATTGTATTATATGCAAATTAGATATGGCTCTAATAGGCTTTATTGTGTTTGTATTTAATATGTTTGCAAACCAAAGACACATTTTCATTCCATGTGATTACGAATCCCCTAAGACATTCTTTTTTGGGCCCATCCCACTTTATATCCTGAAAGCAGAATGGATGAAATTTCTTGTTATATAACCTGCTTATCTTTTCTTACCTATCCTTCTAATTTGTTTCCACTGGATAAGGTACAGCCGGCTCTCCTAGTACCCAGACAGCTGCCCTAGGTAAGGAGAGCGAGGTCACTTGGGAGTCCAAGGGCACAGTTGTTCATATCCAGAGTCCTGGCAATCCATAGGAGGCTTAGGAACCACAGTGTCCTTTGCTTCAAAAATTTCCACTTATCCTAGAGGGAAAATGGAAATGTCATTTAGAGTATTTAAAAACACATGAGAACAAGGAGATTGGCTTTAGAAAAATGGCCAACTGTATTGCTCATATACATCTAGATATGGCTGTCACCATTCGGTGATGTACTGACCACCTGCTAAGTTCAAGTCATTGTGCTATGCTCTGGGATACAGAGATGGCTCAAAACTATTTAAGAGTGATATAAAATGGAAAGCGTTATGCTGTAGGAGAGGCACAGATAACATAATGTAGCCTGCCCTTTATAGAAGAATGAAATTTGTTCTTGCTGGGACAATTGAGAGGCTTCATAGAGGAGGTGGCATTTGACTGGGCCTTGAAGGCTAGGCACCTAAAAGTCCCCTTACTTATAAAATGTTATCGTCAGTAAAAACAGATGGGAAGTATCTGGGTTTGAGTCTCAGCCATGAGGTAGTTAAGCAGCGGTGGAATATGTGGGATTCCTCATCTGCAAATGGGGTTTGAGCTAAATGATTGGTAAGGATCTTTTCAGCTACTAAAGCTCTGTGATATTGTGAATAATTTATGGTCTCTGCAGAATTTCATGAAGATCTTATTCTTTCATAATGTGCAAAAAGTAAATTCATTGATTTAGTTAAATATCAGGAAGCACCTTAGAAAAACTTGTCTTTAAAACAATATAGTAAAAATATTTCCCAGAGATACAGTTTAAAATACTTCAATGAATTTTGTTATAGATTAGAGACGGCAGGTACTATTGAAGTAAATGGTAACCCTGACTGAGGCATGTAGATTTCCAAGCCAATCTGAGATATCAGAATCAGAGTGGAATCATGGTAATAAAAGGATTAGCTCTTAATAAAGGCATACAATATTTTCGCACTTTTCTTATTTACTTTTCTTTAGGTGGATTGAAATTGTTGATATTAGATTTAATTAAACCACAAACAAGTGCATCCAATTCTTATAATTCTAGCTAAATGGCTTTTTGGCAACCTTGTTTAAAGTAATGTAAAGATGCCTATTATGGATGCTCTTTGCTGAGATTTGTAAATAAGGCTGAAAGTTTTACGTGAAAGAGGAAAGGTGAAGCATTAAACATTGTGTGTCTATGTGTATGTATTTAGTCTGTATCATTAGCTTAAATTCAAGTGTACTTTCTGAAAGTTGTAGGTGTTGAGATCATGATCTCAGCCAGTTTTTCTTCGGTAATAAACAATTAGCTCTCAGCCCTGTAAGCCATTTATTTCTATAACTTTCCTCTGTATTAATACCACTCCTTTAAGAATATTTGCATATTGAACCCCCAAAAGATTCCAATTAGGATGTCTTTGGTACACTGTTCTGAGGTGCTGTATTTCAACACCTGGAACAGCAATGGAAACCTCAATAATATTTATTGATTACATTAATGAATGAACTGAAGTTTTCTCTGTTGTGGCCTTTTTAAAAGAACTGTGTGCATGTTAAGCAAAAGTGCAAGGTCCTTTGAAGATGGACTCCAATCTCCGGTTGTTGCACTTAATAGCAATGTGCTCTTAAGAAAGTTATTTATGGACTCTGAGCCTCCGTAGCGTTATATATTAAACTTGCTAAAATAATAACAACAATAACAAACAAACAACAAACAAACAGAAAAATACCTTGCTAAATGACTCCTATTTTGCAAGGACAGTGAAAAGATTAGAGATTATGTGTGTCAGGGAACAGACTGCTCAGCTTTGTCTACACTTGATTTAGTATAGCTAGGAAATGCACCTTTGTGAGGTGAGGAGTCTGCATCACTCTGCACAGGTGTATCTATCACTTGATAAGAATTAGAGAATATTCAAAGTAACTGTGATCTCCAAGGAATGCACTCTTAGATATCAAAAGTTCATACAAACATGTCCACACATCAGTGCCAGATGTTAAGGTTTTGACATTTGGATAAAGCTAGACTGCCTGAATTCCAGCTCAAACCATCAAAAGTGAACCCAAAAATGTGTCTGCACACTCATATCATATTAAATCTTATCTCTATGCCAGTAGGATTCAAAGCAGCCTAATAATTTGTTACAAAACTGCTGATCATGTCAAGACACAGTAGATGCTCAAGAAATGCTAACAATTTTTTTTCCCCCTGAAGGAGAGCTAAAGTAATGAGGTTAAGCTTCTTAATGGTTTTCTGTGACACACAGGTAATTCTTTTACTAATTAAACTACTCATATTATCAGGCTCCGTTTTGAACACATTAATAAACCCAATGTCAATTTTATAATTTACCATATGATGAACATTTGGTATTATTGCTTAAATTTTAAGTCTAAAGCAAGGCAGTTTCTTCTGATCATCATTACTGCTACTACTACTACTGCTACTACTACTACTACTACTACTACTTCTGTCGCTGCTACTATTATTATTGATCTAGCAATATCTTCTGAGAAATTCATTCCTCTTAGAATTTTTCCAAGCCATTGCCCCTTTTTATGACCATATGCAGTAGTTTCCAAGAGGAACTTCTTTTTTTTTCCCCACCTTCTGGTTGTTTTGATGATTGCCTTTCAATATTGTTGCAGGAAACCACCATGTAATTTTTTATCCCTTTGGTCTTTCTTCGCAGTAACCTTTAACATGAGAGTGGTAATCCCCATCAACCTAGTAGCTGCACTTAGCCTCTCGATTGGTTTTGATTCAATTCTTTTTGGAAATAGCACATTTGAAAAAGAACTGGTCTTGTATTTGGCACATTTAAGTTGTATATGCCGTGGCTGAGTGGAGGCCAGAGAAAAGTTTAGAATCTAAACATGATATAAAGAAAACATCATTAAAAAAAATCTGCTGCAAAAGTATTCTGCAACTCTGCTGAATATGGTTTCCCATGAGGCCCTGCTCATACCTGAGGAGCTGCTCTATTTGCATTCTCCAGAGGGGTGCCAGTAAAAACGGAGTGATGGAATAAGTCAAATCCAGGGCCATTTCAAATGGCAGAAAGGGGAAAATAAGCTTTGATTTTCTTTTTCTTACATAAAATAACACCAACAAGCACATACCTAAACTGTATCCATTTCATCAAGGTAATCCATGCTATTCTGTGTTCCTCTGTGCTTGACCAAGAAGGTGGTACATTTGCAGCAAAACTTTTTCTTCTAATAACCTGACAATTTACTACTTTTATCATTGTCACCATCAGATACTAAGAGCATTTCAGTATCTGTGTGCACATTGCATTAAATATCTAGTTACACACATTTTTAACCATGCCCTGTACTAAATGAATAGGAGTACATAATCTTAAGTGGACAGCAGTAGCCCACACCAGTCTCTAAAGAAAACATAGGAATTCTAGTACTGCTCACGAACCCCGAGGCCATCGGTGGTCAAAAGTGGCCTGTCTGGAGACTGGGAAAACATCTTGTGTGAGAGTAGGGAAAAAACCCTGGGTTACCAAAATCCTAGTTTTTAGTATAAAGGAAAGGTTGTTTTTCTCCCAGAAAAATTTCCAGATGTGTCAAGATAAAAGCCTTTCCCAATCTTAGGTAAATGGAAGTGAAATATAACTTCTTGTAATCCCATTCCTTTTGTTATATACAGCATGGGTGGATCTCACTCAGAATTTGTGCATCAAATGAACTAATCCTCTATGAGTAGGATTTAGAATATCACTGTCTTGGTATTTTGCTTCTAAAGACTTTCACTGATATGAGATCCTTGATATGAAGCCGCTGAGAGATGCACAATACATTGCCAGTTTACATATGTGCACATAAGTCAGTTAAACACACTAGAAGTTTTTTCTGTTTTCTCTTTTTTCAAAATAATCTTCTATTGTGTGGATAATAGATTTGCTATAATTTATAAGCTTAATTTAATTTTTCTCATTAAAATAATCTTACAGCCTTCTTTTTAAATTATGTTTTCCTAAGATCAAAATATTCTTAGGGGAAGTGTAGAAATTATGTGACATATTTGGATAATATAGAGTTTACTAGCAGTCATGATATGGATGTTACACAATTTGTTTATTTAGCACTGAAGGTCAATGAATGTCATCCATTGAAGGACATTTTGTTGTTTCCAGTTTTTGGCTATTACATATAAAGCTGCTATGAACATTTGTGAACAGATTTTTGTGTGGGCCTAAGTTTTCATTTTGCTAGGTTAAATGCTCAGGAATGTGATTACTGGGCCATACATAAGTATATGCTTAGTTTTTTAAGAACTGCCAGACTCTTTTCCAGAGTGGTTGTACTATTTTTCATTCTCACCAGAATGTATGAGAGGTCCAATTTCTCTGCTTCCTTGTCAGCTTTTGATGTTGTCACAGTTTTTTCTTTTAACCATTCTGGTAGGTTAAAAATATCACAGTGATATTTTTATTCTGTAATGGCTAATGATTTGAGAATCTTATGTGCTTCTTTGAGATTTGTGTATTTTCTTTGGTCAAATATATCTTAGTGTCTTTTGCTCATTTTCTAGTTTGACTGTCTTTTTACTATTGAGTTTTGAGAGTTTTGAAAATGTGTTCTGGAATGTAGTTCTTTATTAGATATGTGGTTTGCTGATATCTTCCCCTGTCTGTAGTTTGTCTTTTAATCTTTGTAACAGGTCTTTTGCAGAGCAAAAATTTTAAATTTTGATGAAGTTCAATTCATTGATTTTTTTTCTTTTATAGATTATTCTTTCAGTATCATGTTTAAGAACTCTTCACCAAGCCCTAGATGCCAAAGATTTTTTTTATATTTTCTCTTAAAGGTTTTATAGTTTTATGTTTTACATTTAAATTTATGATCAATTTTGAGTTGATTTTGGTTAAGGTGTGTGGTTTAGTCTGTGATAAGTAGGATTCTAAGATGGCCCACAAGACCCTTTTCCCTGCTCTGTATTCACTGTGTAATTAATTTATTCCTCTTGAGGGTTGGCAAGACCAGTAAATATGAGATTATCCTGGGTGGGCCTGACCTGATCAGTTGAGCCTTTTAAAAGAAGATGAAGTGTCAGAGAAATGCTCTTCTGCTGGCCTGGGAGAAAGCAAACAGTTTTGTTGAGCAAGAGGGGGTCTATTTGGCCAGATCTGAGGTCGATCTTTAGGAGTTAAGAGTAACTCTGGCTGACAGTGAACAAGAAAATAGACATCTCCATTCTAGAACTATAAGGAACTGAATTTTACCAACAACTTGAATGAACTTGGAAGAGGACCCTGAGTCTCAGATGAGATGGTAGCTCTAGTCAGCTGAGACCCTGAGCAGAGGACCCAGAACCCATGCTAGGCCCATGGAGCTATGAAATACCTCAGTTTGTGCTCTTTTAAGCCATTAAAGTTTTGCATCTATTATGCAGCAAGACAGAGTTTGGTATTCTAGAGTGCAGTGATGCTTGTGTGTTTACATAAATGGGATTTCTGATTATTGGAGAGGACATCTGGGTGTGAGGTAAAGAGGTGAGACATATAGCCTGTCAGGTACTGTGGGTGGATCGATCGTCTTCTGGATGTAGGCTCCCGGAGGCCCTACTCTGCTTTTCTGCTTCTAGGGTTCTTCCTCCCATTTTGGACAAACCCAGCTCCTGCTGCCATCCACAGCACCAGTTGGGAAGAGCCAGCGAACTCAGTGTCTGGTTTATTCCTCCAGGTATTCACCAAGAGATGCCGAGGAGCGCTCTTCCAACTTGTTGCTTGCTCACTCCTGTTTTTCTACCTGCATCCTCAATATATGTATATATGTTTATTACTTTAAAAATTATATTTATTACTAATATATAAATAAATATAAATATATATTTATTAAATATATATTTATATATATGTTAAAATATATATTTATTAAAAATATATGTTTATTACTTTAAAAATTATAGATGTGTTGTTAGACAAGCTCTATCACACAAAATGAAGAAAAATAGAAAGTTTTGACAGATGTGATTTTAAAGGATTTTGAAGAGAAAGTTTAAAAAGTTAATATAAAAATTATGGAGCTAGTAATAAGATTAATGGTTGCCAAGGGCTGGGGGGAGGAAGGTGTGAATACACAGAGCACAGAGGATTTTTAGGGCAGTGAAACTCTACTGTATGATACTACAGGGATGGATACATGTCACTATATATTTGTCAAAACCTATATAATGTGCAACACCTACAGTCAACCCTGATATAATTTGGGGTGATGGTGTGTCAGTTTAGGTTTGTCCATCGTAACAATTGTATCACTCCGGTGTGGGATGTTGATCATTGGGGAAGCAGTGGGTGTGTGTGGGTGGGGGAAGGGTGTATATGGGAACTCTGTACTTTCTGCTCAATTTTTCCATGAACCTAAGGCTGCTCTAAAAAGATAAAGCCTAGTAAGAGAACTAAATATAATATAAAATCTAGATATGGATGTCCCCCCCCCCTTCTTTTATTCCCATTCTAACTCACTTTGGAGACTGAACACATCCAAGTTGGCATGTAAGACAATAGATGCTCCCTTTTTTACAAAGTAAGAAATAAAATTTTTATTTTTTGGTAGGGGCTGGCATTGGTATCTTCAGTTGGTTCATTTTTTTAGACATTAATATTTCTTGTAAGGAATGTTAAGGGAAAGGTGGAAGGATTTTCCATTGCAGAGGGATTGAGTGGTATCCTTACTCATTTATTTACTTCCTTTGTGTTTCAGCATGAACTGCTATATACCCTGTATGGTTAAGTGCATTTATGGAGTAAATTGTCTTACATAGTGTAATCTTCATAATAGTTTACAATGAGATAGGAAGTGTTTTTAAAAATCTTCTGTATAAGGTTTGTTGCTTTTCTTGTGACAGAATGTTACAAACTACTCTTGAACTTTAATATTATGTGATTCCTTTAACAAAAAGAGAATCCCAAATCTGTAGACCTTTTCCTTGATGGCAAGTGGTTATCAAACACATTTTATCCAAAAAATATTTTTAAAACCCTCCCCAAATAAAACAAACTGTCACATCAAGGTAAAGTGATATTTGTAGAGAAAAAAAAAAATCCTAACTGCTTTATTGCAGGAATTCTATGGAGAAAACATGAAAGTAGTTGTTTGAAATAATTATAAAATTATAGACTTTTTTTTTTAAAGATTTATTTTTATTTTTGACAGAGAGAGAGATACAGAGACAGAGACAGAGAGATGGGGGAGGGCCCAGAACCGTCTCCATAGTTGCACATCATTGGTTTTTCCACAGTTTTCATTCCACAGGTGGGCGCTGGGCTGCATATGGCAGGAACTGGGCTGGGGTCTCACCCTGGCAAGAACCGAACTGGGGGCACTCCCCAGTTCAGCATATGGGTCCGCACAGGCCGGTGCCGGGATTCGATCCTCGGTCCCCTGGGCTGCAAAGTGAGCGCTTAACCCACTTAACCATCCTGGCTTCCCCAAAATTATAGACTTTTAAAAATAAAAATGATCTAAATCTATAAAAATTTATATAGAAAAGGTGTTAGAAAATAATTCAGCCGTATATGCCTCTGTTTTTGTTTTTGTTTTTAAACTTATTTTTATTGTTTGAGAGAAGGTGAGAGAGAGGGGGCAGGGAGAGAGCCCAGAGCAGTCTCCATAGTTGTACAGCGTTAGTTGTGACATAGTTTTATTCCACACAGGTGGTTGTGGGGCTGCACCAGGTGGGAACTGACATGGGAGCCTCCCACATGGGAGGCGAGAACCTTTGCCACTATCTCGGTCGTTACCAGTTGTGCCACAGTTCAGCATATGGGTTTGCATGGGCCAGGGCTGCGATTTGGTCCCCAGGCCTCGTGATTGCAAGGCAAGTGCTCAACCTATTTTTTATATTACGTGGCTGGATACTGGATCCCTATTTTTCATATTACATGGCTGGATACTTTCTGGACAGCCCTCATATGCACATATAAAAACTTTCAAAGCATAATTTTCTAACCTAAATGTATTTTGAACCTTTGTTAAAAATATAAGATATATTTAATATAAAATGTATTTGTTAAAACATATGGCATATATTTAAAGAAAAATTGATTGATTCAGGGAAGTTAGATGTTTTCTAGTCAAAATTTCTAATAGAATTTTTATATATTTGATAGGTAGGATTAAAACATGAGTGCCATGATTTAATAGATTTCATAGACACAACCAAGGTACACTTTGCCTTCTACAACCTTACCTATTCAAATATGTGTGTGAGTGTTGAGGGCGGGAATTCAGAATTAGACATACAAATTACTATATCACAAAAAGTTATACAAAAAGATTTTTAAAATTATAAACCATCTAATCATGTTTCTTTCACTAAAAACCATTAATGATGACTATGAGAGTAAAAGGCTTATGGGCTATTAGTAAAGCACAGTTAAACCCTTGTCCTACTACTCAAAGCCGTTTATGCTTAACTTCAAGCCCACGTGTAGTGGACTCCCTTTGTGGAAGTGTTTTCATTTGTGTTTTGGATAGGATTTCTCTAATATTGTGTTTCTGGTCTCTTCTATGTTCTATTCCTATTGATTCCTCAAAATTCTTTTCAGCTGATAGCATTCGTTTCAGCTTTTATGCATGCACACATGCACACACACATGCACACACACAGGCACAGGCACACATATTCAATGTGGCAAAGTAATGTGGTGGATAGCAGTCTGCCATCTCCGTACAGCCTTTCCTTCATAAGTTCATATTGGAATGTCGTGGAGAAATAAGCATTTGCTTGTGGGTAAGACCAGAAACCATCCAGCCAAACTGAAGAGTCCAATTCCATATCTTAAACTGATCTTGATTGAGAACACAGTCGCTATTTGTAGACTACTAGTAACAGGCTTGTCTCATTCTCTGTCATATCCCTATATTTATAAAATATTGGAATGAAAGTAAGTTTACTGAATGAGCAACCTTACTAGAGTAACTTTTTGATAATGAAGAAAATAGTTTTCCTTTAATTTCAGGTGTCAGTAAATTAAAGGAAGACTTTGTAAGACTTTCTTAAGAATAATATTACAAGCAGTAGCTTTTTTATCAGTGGGAAATTTTGCTGTTAGAAAGTAAATATTCATTAGTCTCTAAATTTTTTTATGTTGAAAGGATTTAAATGTCTTCAATATGTATAGGCTATCTTACATTTAAAATATTTAAGTCTAATTATACCCCTAAGAAATATTGAATCTTTCTTATATGAATTAATATAGTAATTTTCCTAATTTGATGTTATTATCATTATTATAGCTAACATTTACCAGAGTGTCTTTTCATGTTGTAATACTCATTTAATCCATACAACATCTTTAAGGTAGGAGTCATTATCCCATTTTATGAGGATTTATCATATTTCATGTATGTGGTATATTCGGTCTATCTATTTTACATGGTATACTTACATTACATAGTCATAGAAATGAAGTATATCTATATATATACTTTAAAGTGAAGTGTCAGTAAAGAACAGAATAAAAGAACAATCAAAACAGAAATAGACTCAAAATGACAGTGTCGGATGGGAGGGGGGATGGGAGGATGGGTGGGAAAGGTGAAAGGATTGGGAAATGCAAATTGGTGGTCACTAGTGGTTAAGGGGATGTGAGGCACAGAATGCGGAGTGTAGGTAATAATGTTGAAAAAGCTATGCAGGGTGTCAGGTGGACACTTCATAAATTATATAGATGCCTACCCACTATCTTGTATACCTGAAAATAATATAAAGTGATGTTGAATGTCAGCTGTTACTTAAATACACATATAGTCACAGGATGTAGAATACAGCACAGGGAATGCAGTCAGTGGTATTGTAATAGGTGTATAAGGTATCAGATGGGAAATAGACCTGTTGGGATTGTCACTGTATCTGTAAATGTCTGAGCATTCTGTTCTCTTGTATACATGAAACTAATAAAAAGAAGATAAAATATAAAAGGACAGAAAACAAAGTGAAATGTCAGAGGTTTTTGCTTTTCAAAAAACATACTCAAAGATGTAAATAAAAGATTTATTATTTTGGTACCTAGGCCTTTCAATATTTTCTACTAATTTCTCCTCCTAACACCAGGTCCCCAAGGATCCCATTTTCCCTGAAGTCCATTTTGAACTCAGTCTAAATACATAATAGTATGTACATAATAAATAATATTCTTGTCCTCAAATGACAGTTACCTATTTGTATTCCAGATTTTAAAAGATATTCTAAGATACTTACTCTTTGCCTTACAATAGATTGTGTGTTTGGATTCTCTCATCGCATTATGTTGATGATAAACACTGTAGATTATCTCCAGAACAGGAAGCTATTCTTGTCTAGAAACTGTCTTTTGTTCTGTTTTTCTTCTAACTAGGTAAACCCACGGTGATACATATCTCACTGCATGGTATAGTCAAAATCCCCAGGACCAAAAATGACATGGGATTAGTTTTCAAATGCTGTACACAGTATCGTGCTGTTCTGTCACTGTTTCTTAAGTAAAAGAATGTGACATTTTGATACAGGAGAGAGCTGTGTTTTGAAGGGTTAGGAGGTGGATGTAGAGACCATTAGATGCTTACTCCCTCCCCTGCCTGCCTGCCCCCTCTGTTAATTCAGACTGTCCTTTCCATCTCTTGTACCAACGTGGCACCACCTTTCTTTTCTATTAAAAGAGTTGGTTTTCACTGGCATCCTTTATCACATGGTTTGAATCACTTTTAAGACTGCACGTTAAAATTCTTGATTTCTCAAAAGATCTGTGGCTTCTTTGAATAACTTTGCAATTTCACTGACATTTCCAGACTTTTCAGCTCTGAAGGAGGTTTTAAATTTAGAAGAGTGTGTATTAGAACCATAAAACATGCTTTCTGTATTTATCACTGTGCCTTGATGCTCTGAAAAAATACCATATTCAGTAACTGTTATACAATACAAAACTGATTTGGTCTCTTAAATGAAATACTGCTTTAAAGGTTTTAAATGCTTAAAATTCTAAATCTAAAGCCAAGAAATAGATTATTATAATTTCTTAGTGTTATAAAGAAGTAATATGTGGTTTTTCTTAATATACTGCACTGAATATTAGAATTTAATTATTGAAAGAAGATTGAGGAAGGAGCCAAAATAATTATGAATTTTGTTCCATTCACCACATGTGAGTAAATAATTAGATGTAATTTCTCAAAAATCAAAAAGTATTTTAAAAAGATTTTTGAAGGAATATTATTATTTTTTTATTTTTTATTTTTTAAAGATTTATTTATTGTTTTTGACAGAGAGAAAGAGAGATATAGTCAGAGACAGAGAGAAGGGGGAGGGCCCAGAACAGTCTTCATAGTTGCACATCATTGGTTTTCCCACATAGTTTCATTCCACAGGTGGGTGCGGGGCTGCACAGGGCAGGAACTGGGCCGGAGTCTCACCCTGGTGAGAACTGAGCTGGGGGCACTCCCCAGTTCAGCATATGGGTTCACACGGGCCGGGGCCAGGATTCGATCCTCGGTCCCCGGGGCTGCAAAGTGAGTGCCTAACCCACTGAGCCATCCCAGCTTCCCCCTGAAGGAATATTATTTAATTATTAATTCTTTTAGTATATCATGTATGTGAGAATATTCATGAAATGTGTTTCTCCAAATTTAAAGAAATAGGATAACTTTTTAAGTGTTGAACTTTTTTATCCTTAAAATTAGAGTCCAATTTTATTGTGACTTACAGTATAATAATAATAATCTAGGAGCCTGTTTCTGATAAAAGAGTAGTTCCTTTTTTTTAACTCAATAAGCAATAAGAGCATATGTATATGAACCACTTAATCATAGATTGTCTCATTAAGATTTTAGTAGAGAATTTAAAAATAGAACAATAATACTGCAATGAAATTCAGTAGATATCATTTTTGGAGGGCTTTCTTATGTTAGGATTAAGAGAATAGCTTTGCATTCGACTTTTAATGAGTTGAGCCTTATAACAATTTTGGAAGTAGGCAAAAAAATGACTCTTCTCATTTCATGGAAGGAGGACGTGGAGGCTCAGAGAGGTGACTTGCCATGCTTGCCTGACAACATGAAGCTAATAAGTGGCAGAGTGAAGACAAAATAAAAAAAAGGACTTGTAATTCCTGATCCATTATCTCTGTGGAGAACATAAATGAATTTGTAAGAGTGGAGAGAGACTTGGCATAGGAGGAAACAGATATGATTTAATAGTTTCTGATTTTTATATACTTTTGAAACCTAGGGAAATATTTTGTTTGTATTAGTTATAAGCTTACCTTTAAATGACCCAAAGGAATGACATCAAACATGAGGTCATACCATGCTTATTTAGTGTTGGGTGATGTACTTCACTTTTGTGCACTGTATTCTTTTATGCCTATAGCTATGTTTTGGCTTCTTTTATCAACTTGAACAAAATGTTAATATTTTATTCATTAGAGTGTTAAGGTTATGTTTCCCCAAATACCTTCACTTTTTCCTATAAAGTATTTTATGTCAACATATGGCTTTAACTTGTGGTTTT
This sequence comes from Craseonycteris thonglongyai, assembly GCA_004027555.1. Taxonomy (NCBI): domain Eukaryota; kingdom Metazoa; phylum Chordata; class Mammalia; order Chiroptera; family Craseonycteridae; genus Craseonycteris; species Craseonycteris thonglongyai. The sequence goes on from PVKE010012847.1 coordinate 14,279, forward strand.
TCCTTTTTTGTAGTTTGTCATTCATTCTTTCATTCATTCATTCATTCATCATTCAAACAGGTAGTCCCTATGGGCCATTGTCATCCCTGAAGATACAGAGTATCTGGCCTAAGGAGCTCCTCAGTCTAGTAGAGTTGCCGTATTTTTTGCACTATAAGACGCATCTTACCATAAGACACATCTAAGTTTAGAGGAGGAAAACAAGAAAAAAAAAATTCTGAACCAAATGGTGTACTAATATATTTAATAAAATATAACAGAATAATATTTCAACCATGTAAAGTCAACAGCTGTATTAAGAATTATCATCACTGTTGTTAATAAACAAGGAGAGAATTTATGGTTCAAGCACTCTTTAAGTTTTCTGGAAACCCCAAGAACTCATTATCGCTAATGTCAGAATTTATGAAGCTCAGTTGTTCACAATCACTGATACCACTTTCTTCATTATCTTCATATATACTATCTTCAGTTCCATCTAAGGCATTGCTAATGTCACATTTTTTTGAATGACCATGCAACGGTTTCATCCTTTCCTGAGTGCCATGATATTTTAACCCATTCACAAACTTGAGTGACAGTGGGCCTCTTCATTTGTCTAGGAGGAGTCAGATCATGATTACCAACAGCCACCCATTTGTTCCACTCTTCTTGCATAAGGACTTTAAATAGTTTGTTGATCGAAACATCAAGAGTTTGCAACTGACTGGTAAGACTCCCAGGAATTACAGCTAGATGAGTCTTCACGTCTTTAAAGCTCTTTTTTGTAGTTTCACTAATATGTGCTCTAAACTGGTCAAGCACTAATAAAGCAGGTTTTTTCAGAAGCCCTCCAGGACGTAGTCTGCTACCAATCCTTCCAACAGCGCACTACTTCCTCCATCATGCACTGACAGCCTCACTGTCCTACACATCACCAGCTACCTCAATCTCCTGCAAAAACTGACCATTTTTCTGGAACCACAGACTGGCACTGAGATGGTGTGAGACCAGGGCATTACAGAATAGGAACTAAGGGATTAAAAAGTACCTCTGACCTTCTGAAAGCTCCCCTTCCCCCCACTTCTCCCTTGGCAGTTAGCTGGTTGGCAGTGGAGGTGGTTCTACTGGCATAGACCCCACCCAGTGTCAAAGACAATTGGCAGTTGGCAAAGTGCACTCAACCTGTTATTAGCCTCAGCTAATTCGACAGGTCAGCGGTTGTCGCTGGGAGTGTCAGGAGGGTCTCTGCACTCTCCCAGGTCCCGGGTGATGGGAGAGGTGGATGGCAACTGACCAGACGCCCTGCGATTCAGCAGTAAAGTGGGACATTTAAGCGTCCCCAGGTGTTTTTCGTGGGCCTACCGCTTCCTCTTCTAACAGCTGTCACTACCACTGACAGGTCAGGTAGTGCACATCATGGTCTGTGATGAAATATTTGCTCCATAAAATGCGCAGACATTTCCACCCCCTTTTTTGGGAAAAAAGTGCGTCCTATGGAGGGAAAAATATGGTAACCATGTGAACTAACAGATTTCTTCCAAAGCAATATGTGTAGTAGTAGAAGCAAGTATAAGGGGTCCATGGAGAACCAGGGTAGAAGTTAAAATACTGCCTTTGGGCTCAAAGAGGCTGCTTGAAAGAGGTGGTGTCTCAGCTGGATTTCTGAGGGCAAATAGGAATTTATTTGACAAAAGTGTGAATTTTCTTACTCTTAGCTACAAGTACTAACTTCTGTTTCTCAGACATTGTATATGTTGATATTATTAATTCACCAAATTATTATTTCATCTACACTCAGAATTGCTCAAATATCTCGTTTCTCAATGCCTTCCCAAATTAGATGCTTCAGATTAAATATAATTAGAAAATTCTCAGATTGCTTATCATTGTACTGAATTGTAACTGTGGTTGGAACACTTCTTATTACTAATTTAACTAATTTGAATGTGTGAGAAATGTTTGATTTTATTTTGTTATATTTGAAGTATTTTGAAAGACTTTTAAAAAGGTGTAATAGTATTCTTGGATTTAAAATTCACTTTTTCTATAGAAGAAAAGTCTATAAAATTTGACTAATCTGTAATACAGAGGTTCAACAGTCCTGAAAATATTATACTATTTAGGGGAGAGAAAAAGATACCAGCATTTGCTTGTGTTATTACATATATATATATATATATATATATATGACATTTCTGTGTGATATGAATGAATATATTATAATTATGCTTTTCTTACAATATAGGAATTACTTTATTTACTCTTTAAAAAAAATCACAGGATTATTTCAGCTCCTTTTGTTTAAAAACATTTGTTTTTAAAGTGGATTGAAAATTTTACTAACTCAGCTCATTTTGAAATATTTTGCTTATATAGCCATCTGTTGTGTGCCTTAAGATTGAAATTTAGGTTAAATTACAACTTGAATTTAACTTTACAAAAAAAATAAATGTGCCATCTTTAAAAACTGCATTCTAAATTTTAAGCACAATAGATCAAAAGTACATCTTATTTAAATAAATACAAAAGAAGTCTCAATTATTTTCTCTCAAACTTTATTAAAATAGTCACTGTTTTCAGTATAAAATATGAGGTTTAGCTTTATTTTAAATAAACATGAAAAGTTATTTATTTAAAAATTTTAATGATATTGCTTTCAAATTATGGAAATTCTCCTCGAGGACAGCTTTATTTGAATTGTATGTGACATTATTCTTATTTCTTTAGGCCATGATTAAAAGTTTTATGGATGTCTACCAGCTTGCAAATGCTAGAATTGCTACATTAGAGAAGGAAATGACATCTCATCGAAGTCACATTGCAACCTTGAAATCAGAACTTCACACAGCTTGTTTACGTGAAAATGAAAGTTTACAATCAGTAAGTCTCACAATATTTGGACCTTTTATGTAAATGTAAAGGTACCTAAATGTAAAATACATTTATATTCATGTATTTATTGTTTATAAGATAACTTGCCAATACACATAATTTAGTGTAAATGATCACTCAAGCAATTTAAAATTATTAGTGTGGGGAAAATTTTGAAGAAAGAAAAACAATTAATTTTCCATTGTATCATGGATAAAGATATGCATATTGCTACCAATGCTAAAACACTACATCAAGATTCCTTTGTGTTTGGCAGTGCAGCTGACAGTTGTATTTGGCAGTATGCGTAGATAAAGCTTGCAACTGTCTGAAGATTCAGTGTGTCCCATTAAGACAGAATATTATTAATTATGCGTATAACCAAAATGGTAATTAGAACATGTGATTATTCTCTGTAGAAAACTAGACTTATCCATAATACATGCCTAGCTGAAATGCATGTTGTGATTCATCTATATGATTAAAATTCATTATTAGCAGTCATTTTATGTCTTAAAATTTTAGCCCATGATGAAATTTTGGCTCAGTTAAAACTAAAAATTTTTTACATTTGAAATATCTGTCTGGGGAATATAAAAAGAATGAAGATATTTGTGACATAAGGGTATAAAAGAAGCGTTTAAACTTTTTTTTCTGAAAAGGCAGATATATCAGTAGTGATAGTCAAAGGGTTACCAATAATTAGAATGACTTGTTCCTTTTTGGGTTTGATTACAATAGATCAGGGTAACTTGTAAGTATTGTTTTGCCATTCAGCTGTTGACCTATTTCAAACGATCCATTCAACAGAAAAAGAGCTGTCATTAAAGCAAATGGATTCCCAGCTATGATTTGGTTCTTCAGCTCCTTCAGGTCTTAGCTCAAGTGACAGCATCCCAATGACATCTTAATGACCACAGTAGTATTTAAAATTGCAACCACTGACACTCCCAACCCCCAAAACTGTCTCATTCTTGTCCTCAGTTGCCTATCTTCTACCTTCCTTGATTTATTTTTTTCATTATAGCTTTGTCATCAATTGATATGTAGTATATTTTAGTTATTTGCTTATTGTCTGTTTGCTTCCTACCCTCAGTAGAAACTAGGTTCTATAAAGACAAGCATTTTGGGTATTTTCTTGGCACTCTAGTGCCAAGAATAGTCTGGCTTACAATGAGTGGTCAATAAATGTTTGTTGAATGAAAAATACTGGTAATTTATCCAATAAGTGAGCAAACCGGCTATATTTGGGACCTGAGATTTGAGTTCAGTTGAGTTCAGTTTTTAAAATGACTTTGTTAATTTCTTAAGAGAGTTGTAAATTTGACCTCCACCAAGAGAAATTAAAGTGAAGAGGAAACTTAAAAAAAATTTTTGAATAAATGTTTGGAATTTATTCTAACCTTTCTCTGAAACGTATTCATGTGTCTTCCTATTAACTCTCTAATACCATTTGTTAATGCTATATGATACTGTTTAGATCGTGTCAGCTTTGTAGGTTATTAGGAAGCCTTTTCAGGGTAAATAATGCTTGAGCTAATATCTGAGGACTGTGTAGGAGTTATTCAGGTGTGGAAGAGAGTAGTTTTTCCGATCAGGAGGAGAGGAGTGGGGGCATCTACGAAGGCTCTGTAATGGAAAGACGAATTTGAGGAAGACCAGTGTGGCCGCAGTGAAGAGGACAAAGGCAGGAGTATCTGAGATAAGGATGGTGTAGAGAGAAGGGCGAGGTCGGACTTTGTTGTCTTTGCTTTAAGTCATTGTAAACCTTTAAACGAGTGATATGCTCACATTTGGTTTTTTGAAAAGATCACTTTGGCCATGGTGTGAGGAAACAACTGAATGGGAAGAATAAGAGCAAGTGTGTGTCACATAATTAGGATTTTTGCTTTTCAAACTGGAGCGATAATCTCATTAACAGAAAGAAACAGTGGAAAAGCAGGGAATATTGTGAGTTTAGATTTGAGTGTGTTGAGTTTGAGATACCTTTGAGACATCGAACTGGAGATGTGAAAAAGCCTGCTTGGTGTAGAATTTAAGCAAGATGCCATGGTGGGTATATAGATTTTAACTCATTATCCTACTCGTAGATGGGACTAGAGACCATTATCAAGAATGATATGAGGTAGGGACATTTTATAAAGGAAGAAGAGAAGGCCTAAGAATAGAAGTATGATGCCGTGACAATAGAGTATTTCAGAAGGGTGGCATGTCAATAGTGGTAATGCTGCTGAAGATATAAAATAACCTTTGGATTTAATACCTGGAGGCCTTTGGTCACCTTAGCAATGGCTCTATTAATAAGAGGTAGATAAGCAAGTAGAAGTTGACCAAAAAAGAAACCAGAATTTAACTATCTGTCTCAAAAATTTAGCTCAGTGTGAGACATAGGCTTGGAGTGTTCAGAGGAGTCAGGAACTCTTTTAAGAAGATACAGAAACATGCTAAGTCACTCTAATCTTAAAAGAGTTCCTGAAACCGTAGATAAGTAGGTCTCCAGAAATCTAGATTTTGGCTCTGTTCACTATACTGTCCATTTTTTATAATTTCAATGATCATCTTTTCACACTTCAGTTTTTGTTTTATTAGTGTTTTCATAATTTATCTTTTTCCATTCTTTTCTTTTAACCCAAGTTTTATATTTACAGTGGGTGTCCTGTAGAAGGGTATGGTTTAGTTTGTTTTATGTATTCATTTGATAATGTCTGGCTTTTAATTGGGTGGTTAGACCATTTACATTTAATATAATTATTGATATTTTTGGATACCATTTTGTATGTTCTGTGGGGATGAAGGTATAAGACGTGATATCTGTCTGCCCTTATGGATTCCTCTGCTAGCAAGGGAAGTAGTCACAAAAGCAAATCATAAAAATAGGCAAGTTTAAAGTCTGTGGGAGCATAGATGAGACAGGAGATCATTTTGCATAACTGTCAGAAGAAGGTACTGAGAAGATGTAATGTTTGGGAGTTTCTGAAAAATGTATAGCAATTTGACACTTTGTTAAGGGGGAAGAGCAATCAAAACATATATTTTAATTTGGAGGAATAGGCCTCATGGATAGTATATATGTATAATTAATTAAATTATGTAATGAGTATTTTTGTATAATATAAAATATTTTGTACTCTAGTGCCAATTCCCCTCTCTGTTAAAGACTGCCATCTCATCCAAACAGTCTGTACCCACTGGATCCCAAGATTGCTCACTCCAAACTTCACCTTCGTATATTTCCAGTTCATTCTGTACCATCAGTCCCTGCGTTTTACTCTGTAATCTGATTTGACTCTGTCTCTGACCATTTTGCTCTTGAGGCTCTTGTAGGGTCTCTCTAGTATTTGTTACTTTGGCTGTTCTCAAAACTTTTTTACTGAGCCCTCAGATGAACTAGCTCTCTTCATCAATACGCACCTCAACTACCATTGCCTCCTGCCCCTCAAATAAGGCTTTGGAGTCAGGCAGGCATGGGTGTGCTTTCTGGCACTGTTACTTATTATCCATACAACACACTAAGCATCACTGTCTGTATTTATAACATGTGGTTGACATTGCCTGCATTGTAGCATTGTTATAAGGACTAAACAAATACAGCGTCAGTCATATTAGTAGCAGCTCAATAAATATTAGTTCTCTTCCTTACACATAAAAAATGTTTTTGATAGTTACATATATTAATATTAATATAAAAAGCTAAGCTAAGCATATAGCTTTAAGAAATATATGTAACCATGAAGAAATCTTTTTATGAGAAGGCAAAAGAGCTATAATAAAACAACCCTTAAAAAGTGCTTTTAGCACGTACTAAATACAATATTAATGTTAGTTGTTATCACTTGGTTGATGAACTGAGGACAGCCAGTATGTGCTCCTTACTATCTTTTCAACCATTTCCTTGAAAGAATAAAAATAGATACTCATTATTAATCAAAAACATAATATATCATGGTGCTATAATGCATAGAAAGAGACTGATCATATTGTAGACATGTATAGATCTCTTTAAAAGTTTTATTCCTCTTTGGGTAACATTTTTATTTCTTGTTCAGCAACATATAATAATAATACTGGAGTTTATCTAAGAGTTCTCATCAATTGCACGTTTGCCAGTATTTTTAACATTTTCAGTATGTTGGTTTTTGACCCATTAACTTAAGGCTGTTCTAGAGCTTTTATCTTGAGTAATAGTAACCAGAAAGGGCTTTGAGTAAAGAGCTTTTGAGTCCCATACAAGAGAACAGGACAGCAGTCAGAACCAATTACTTGTGGGTGTTCGGATGCTGGCATATTGAAACTGTGTAGAAACATATGATATTTCAATCTGTGAAACATACAATGCCAAACCCAAATACTTTGCTGTGAGTTATGATGCTTCAAGCTTCAGTATTGATTTGCCTCATTTCCATTGCATGTTTAAACAGTATGTTTTTAATTCTGTAGTACTTTATTCATGTGAAAGTAATAAATTACAAATCAGAGGAGCATTTCAGTTAGTATCTTTGCAAGGGGCATATTTGCATTATTCAGATTATGTCAGATTTGATAGTTAAAAGTGAAAGAGTTAGATATTTTGGTTCTGTTTAGATAAAAATAGAAAATAAGATTCCCCTTTTTCTTAAGTTCTCAAATAATATTTTGTCACATTTATTTTTGTTACATTTTCTTCAGAGAGGAAGGTGTGTTTGTTAGTATTAGTGTTGTGTGGATAAAGAAACTGATAGAATTTAAGTAACTTATTCTAAGTAAGTTGCCTTCATAAACTTTCAAATACTTTATCTCAGCTGATTTTGAATGTTTATTATTGAGGTTTCTAGAATAATTTCTTTCTAGAATAATTTCTTTCAAGTGAGCCATGACTTAATTGGGTGAGAGAGGCTGTTCAGTCCAGTTCAGGGGTGTAAAGTGCAGGTTATCAAGTCGTGCTTCCAGGTTTTTAATTAGAATCCAATTAGGTTAGAACCCAAGGCCTTGGAGTCCTGGTCTGATGCTTTCCTATGAGACTGCAGTGTGGATCAAGGCAAATCTCTACCATGGTCACATTTTGAGAATAGTGAGAATACAACTACTATGCAAATAATTAAAGTAACAATACTAAAGTGGAATTACAGAGGGCTGAGAGAGAGCTTGGAGTGACCAATTTGAAAAATTGAAATTTTAGTTAAGAAAATGAAGATTGAGTAGGTATTGACAAGGAAAAGCATGGAATGCTCAAGGAATGGAAAGATGCCTGTGTGACCGGAGCAGAGTGAATTAGGTGGAGAATTGTGGGAGAAGAGACTGGAGGAGTAGGAGGCCCGGTCCGTGAACCCTATAAGCCACGATTTCTCAGCTTTCTGAGAAATTGATTTCTCTGACAACTGTATTGCAAACATCTACTCCCTTTGCTTTATGTGTTTACATTTTCCAACGGCAATTTTTTTTTTTTTCAGTTTATTCTCAAAATTGACTGACATTTGGTGGTGTAACAACATTTGTTTTAACTTTTTGCTAAATGCTGCTTACTTAGATGCTTATTAAATTCTCTCATATTTTTAGCACAAGCTGCAGCTGTGGCCTTTGGATAGTAACAGAGTTAAATAAGTGAAACACAAAATATCAAAAGGTAGGACAGCTCAGTCAACCTGAAAGCATTTTCCTTGATCCTTGACATACATTTCTAGACTTTTAAAAGTCTAGAAATTTCTCTTAGTCCAGAAACTCAAGCTTTTTTTGCATAATAAACAAGGTCTTGGAGGTAATAATGTATATTCCTTTGGCCTAACACTTCCTTTCTAGCCTTTAGTTTTTGTATGATGCAGTTTAAGAGGAGCCACTTTCACCTGGATATTACTGTTGGTGCATGATATTATAAATTTTATATAAGTATAAATGTAATATAATTTCTTAAGTATATAATATAGAAATATGTAATATTGATGTAAAAAATAAGCATGTAGAGTAGATACATATTTTATATATAAGTATAAATATAAAATACATTTATATATAATAAATATAATATAGTTATATAATTCTGTTCTTCAGTGATGAAATATAATGGTGGAGCAAGGAATGGCAAGAGTGAAAATTTTAAACTCTGATATTGTTAATCTATTAGTAACTAAGTTGTAGAAAATGTAGATGGTAATTTGGCAATCTAAAGGTTTAGTTATTTTTACCAGTTGTTTAAAGATTGATAGCATCTAAATATGCTTCTGAGTATCCTACTATTTTACCATTGTCACTGAATTGAGTTCTTTGCGGGCCTTAGTTGCCCTGTAGGGTTTCAGAAATCTCTACTTTTCTGCTAATACCTCGAACTCACTGAGGTTTCAAACTGAACATGTTATCTAACTTTACCAGCCCCCATTTCCCCAAATTCCCCTTTCCCATTCATTCTCTCTGACATAACTACCCGCCTTGCAGCCCAAGGTAGAACCCTTAACATTTGTTCCACTTTCCCTCTACCACCAATAGTTAATCAATTGTTAAGTGTTATCTCTCTTTCAATTTTAAATAGTAGCCTTTCTGAGTAGAATAATCTTGGATGTAGGTCCTTGCTTTTTATCACTTTCATATTTCTAGCCGCTTCCTTCTGGTCTGCAAAATTTCTGTTGAGAAGTCAGCTGACAGTCTTATGGGAGCTCCCTGAGAAGTCACTAGTTGTCTTTCTCTTGCTCCTTTTAGAATGCTCTCTTTGTCTTTCAACTTTGCCATTGTAATTGTAATGTGTCTTGGTGTGGGTCTGTTTGGGTTCATCTTGTTTGAGACTCTGTGATTCCTGCACTTGTATGGCTATATCCTTTGCCAGGTTAGGGAAGTTTTTAGTCATTATTTCTTCAAACAGTCATTATTTCTCGATCTCTTGAGCCCTCTCTTTTTCTGGTGCCCCTGTGATGTAAATGTTGTTATGCTTGATATTGTCCCAGAGGCCCCTTAAACTATTTTCATCTTTTTTAATCCTTTTTCCTTTTTGTTGTTCTGATTGGCTGTTTTCTGCTACCTTGTTTTCTAAATCACTGATTTAGTCCTCTGCTTCATCTAATCTGTTGTTGATTTTTTCTAGTATACTCTTCATTTCAGTTATTGTATTTTTTATTCTGGAATGGTTCTTTTTTTATGGTTACCATGTTCTTCTTTATGCTTCCTATCTCTTTGTTGAAATTCTCACTAAGTTGCTTTTTTTCCCCCCTAAAGATTTATTTTTATTGTGTTTTGACAGAGAGAGACAGGCAGACAGAGACAGAGAGAAGGGGGAGGGCCCAGAGCAGTTCTCCATTGTTGACAGCATTAGTTTTCCATATAGTTTTACTCCAGAGGTGGGCACAGGGCTGCACAGGGCAGGAACTGGGCTGGGAGCCTCCAGCATAGGCCCAGGCAAGAACTGAACTGGGGGCACACCCCAGTTCAGCATATGGGTCTGCATGGGTCGGGGCCGGGATTTTATCCTCAGGCTCCCAGGCTGCAAAGTGAGCACTTAATCCACTGAGCCATCCCAGCTTCCCCACTAAGTTTCTTAAGTATTCTTAGAACCAGTGTTTTAAACTCTGTCTCTGGTCGGATGGTTGTTTCCATTTTATTTAGTTCTTTTTCTGGAGTTTTCTCTTGTTATTTTATTTGGGACGTGTTTCTTTGTTTCCTCATTCTAGCTGCATCTCTGTGTTTGCGTCTATGTATTAGGTAGATTGTCTGTATCTCTTTGTCTTTGATAGGTAGCCTTATGTGGTATGTATCCTGTGAGGTCCAGTGATGCACTATCTCTGATCACCTGTGTATGTGTTCTGGGAGTTCCTTGTGTGTTTTTGTGTGTATTCTCCTGTTGCAGTTAAGACTTAATTGCTTTTGATGCGTTAGTGTGTGGGATTGACTACCAGGCTGATTGGCTATGAGGTTTGGTTGTGCCCACAACATATGAGCTGCTCTGTGGGGGCTAAGCCCTCAGAAGGGATTCGCCTGAGTGAGCTCTTGTGCCTATTGATACTACCCTTTGGGTGAGCTCTTGTGGAGCTAATCCAGTAGTGCTCTGGTGTGGTTTATAGCTGGCCTCCGGGTGTGTTGTTTTTAGTGGCTCTTGTGAAGTGCTGTCATGCAGGCCAATCTTAGCCTTGCATGTGATTGGCCCAGGCTGCCTGGTAGAAGCTACAAAGCTGTATGCAATTGGGTGTTGCCTGTGTTGGACCTGGAGGCATGTGGGGGTGACCTCATTGTGTATCAAGGTTGGTTGCCATGAGTATCGGGCTGGGGCAGCTTTATGAAAGACCCAGAGCCTCCCTAGGCCTATTGCCACCTGCTGCTGCCCATAAGGCTCAACTGCTGAAAGAACCTTCTTAGGTGCACTGGCTGGCCTTGTTGGCCTGGTATTGACAGTGCCCGCAGTGACACTGCCCAAGTTGGGTGGGGCAGGAATCCCAGGGATTCATGGGGTATGGCTGGTGGTTTTTCATAAAGTTAATGCAAATTCAGTTCTTGCACAACTACTGAGGCTGTGACCACTTCACAAAACACCCCAAGAACACTGCAGGCAGCCACTGCTTGCTTTGGTCCCACAGATTTTCAGGAGCCACCCAAGAGAGGCTACAGTGTGAGCTGGGGCTGACTGCCCACTACTGGAAGTTTCCCAGGTTGCTGTATAGTCTCTATCAGCTTGTGGGGAGGGAGTGGCTGCCCAGGAGCCGAGAGTGCCCCCATCTGTGCTGTGCCAGATGGGTGGGGTGAGGTCTCAGGGAGCCATGGGGTGTGGGAGATGCTTTTTACAAAATGTATGCAGATCCAGCTCTTGTGCCAGAACTGAGCTCATAGCCACTCGCTGCAGTGCAATTGCTAAGTTTTAATGTGTCTACCAGTGTGGATCTCTGAGCTTCGTTCTGCCTTTTCTACTCTTGTGGTCACTTAAGGTTTCCTTGGGCTATTGCAGTGCTCTTCCAACGAGTTTCCCCATATGTAGAGTTCCCCCTTCCATCTTGCTGACCACATTTGGTGCCAGAGTTATCTTTCCAACACACAGATATTGTCAGGCCATATCTTGACTCAAAAGGCATTTTGGCTCTATGCTTCCATCATATTAAAGTAAAAATTTTTTTTATCATTGACAGTTTGTCACATTTGGACTCCATCTGGTTTTTGAGTTGATCTCCCAGTTTGCAGATATAAGGATTCCCTTTGTTATGCTCTTTTATCACTGTACTTACCTGTGTGAGCACTATATAGTAGTCTGACATATATAATCAATTAGCTGTGTAGGTATTACCATACTGTGAGTCTGTGAGGTGATTTTATTCATTTTAAAAATCCATTATAATGATCTGACTTCAGTAAATTCTGGTCAATTTGAATTGAAATCAATTGGAAGAGTCTGCAATAATATTTGTTCAATACGTATTTGTTATACAACATATATGTTGCATAAACAATAGTTCCCCTTGGATTTTTCTCATACAAATTTTGCTAATTCCCATCAAACTATATTTCATATATTTCTTTAACAAACACTTAATGAGAATAAACAGAATATATATTATACCAATATAAAAATTGAAGTAAAACATACAAATAATATAAGCTGTCTATTTCTTCCCCTATTCACTACTCTTTCTAAAAGTAAAACAACCCTCTGAAATCCCCAAGCACAAAATTATTTGTGATAAAAAGAACATTCTTTTCAGCATACCACTTAAATAATTTGAAACTTTATTATATTTTTTGGTACCCTTGCTTTTGAATGTTTACTCACATAGACATAAATGACCAGTGTAGTAACTTGTACTCAGATGGTAGGTACTCAGTAAATGTTTAATGATAACAATGATATGCCAAATTAAAATTAACTCTGCCCAGGCCTAGAAAAAAGTAAGATAAGAGTATGTGAGATTTGTTTCAGAAATAGAAGTCTAATATACATAAATCAGTGGAAAGTAAAAAATGTATTTCCTTGAACCCTTACCTCACACCATATACAAAATATTAACTCAAAATGGATCAAAGATCTAACTATAAGAACTAAAATTCATAGTAAAAAACTTAGAGGTAAACATTCATGGACTTGAATTTGACTGTGAATTCTTAGCTATGATACCAGAAGCATGAATGATAAAAGAAAAAAAAATAGGCAAATTGGAATTTATCAAAATTAAAAACTTTTGTGCATTAAAAAATGACCCACAGAATGGGAGAAAATATTTATAATCATATGTCAGCTTAGGGTCTCATATGTGAAGAACTCTTAGAACTTAACAACAAAAAGACAAACACCCTAATTTTTAAAATGGGCAAAAGACTTGAATTAGACATTTCTCTAAAGAGGATATGCAAATGACCTACAAACACATACAAAGATGCTCAACATCATTAGTCAGTAGGGAAATGCAAATTTAAACCACAGTAAGATACCACTTCATACTCACTAGGAATGCCATTAAAAAAAAAGAAAAATAGTGAATGTTTATAGTAGCACTATTCTCAATAGACAAAAGATAAAAACAACCCAAATGTCCATCAATTGATAAATTAATAAACAATTGTGGTATATCCAGACACTGGAATATTATTTAGCCATAAAAAGGAGTCAAGTACTGATATATGTTACAATATGGATGCACTTTGAAAAATTTGCTAAATGAAATAAGCCAGACTCAAAAGGCCACATATTGTGTGTTTCCAATGATATGAAACGATGGTTGCACAACATTGAGAATGTACTTGATGTCACTGAATTGTACACTTTGAAGTTATTAAAATAGTAAATTTTACATTGTGTGTTTTACCACATTAAAAAAATATTTCTTTTGGTTCTTGGATGACATGGGATAGGCAGCTATGTTGTTGTTTAACAGAATGGCACTATGCTGTACTGGAAAGTTGCCTGACAGAATCAGTGGAAATTTGGATTCTAGAACAAACTTTGTTATCCACTCACCACAGAGCTTTAGGAAATAGAGTAGACTCTTAGTTAACCAGCACCCATGGGGATTGGTAGATACTGGATAAATGTACTTTCTGGTTGCTTGAGAGTTACTATTTAAAGTCAGCCTAACTAATACTGTACCTGATACTACACCATACCACACCATAATACACCACACCATACCACACCGGAAACTCTGTATTGCCTTAATATTAATATTGAAATACAGTAATTAAAAGCAATTTAAGGCAAATAAGACAAACTTAATGTAGCACAGTTTTATTATAAGCAGCTTTGTGAATGCAGTGTGCACTTTTAGTTAAATGGCAGTCAAACTTTTCAACTAATGAACTTCACTAACAATTTTTTTAACTTCAAGTAAATTAGAAAAACACATATACATACACACTTAAAGCTGTTACAGTAGGAGTGGGGAGTTTACTGAGTAGACATTGCACCAGGATTATCAGGATCTGATGATGTAGTTAGGACAGGATCAGGAGAAGTGCGTGTGCATGGCTTCAGGTCTACATCAGTAGATAGTAGATGATGCTGTACTGGCAAACTTGCCTGCAGCTTTCTTGAAAAATGAATGAATATCAGCTTGCCTTTAGGCCCTGTTCCTCTCACAGAAAGTCAGGTTTTGCATGATGTGCAGCTGCATAACATGCTTAGGTTTTCATTTTTACTTAAAGTATTATTTCTTCAATTTTTTTGTTGGTTGCTTGAGTGTGCTGGTTGCTTGAGTTCCGGTTTAATGGAGAGTCTACTGTAAATCACACAATCTCCTTGGAACTGTTTTTTCTTGACTATAAAATGAAGTGTTTAAGTTAGATGAAATCTAAATTCCCTCTCAACTCTAAAATTCTTTGACTGAAGTTACAAATTCTGATATAGAATAGATTCTAACCATGGTTTGTTTTGGTCTTGCTTCAGTTTACAACAATAAAATAAGTGTGTGTTTCTAGATTTATAATAACATAATTATATTTTGAATTTGGTAATAGTCAAACACCAATAATCCATTTACAAATGAATACCAGTTATATAAATTTTACAATAACTTCTAACTAGGCAGTCAAAAAGTCCCTGAAGTAATCTGAAAATGTATTAGCTTATTTGTAAGGAGTATTTCCTTTTTTATGCAAAGTTTTCTTGATATTTAATATGTTAGGAATGTGAACTTTTTAACTCATCAAACTATAGTAACATTTGAAAATTATAGTAATTTGATTAAAATGTTGCCTATAAGGCAAAAGTTTTAGTTAATAGAATCCATATGTAATTAAAATGCAGAACTAAATGTAATCAGACTCCAGTGAGTAGTGCCTTCATATTGATAGTTTTACAATGGCCTCTGGGGTTGAAAGTTTAAATGTTACAGAATGCAACAACACTGCAGAAAACAACATCAGCTGGCAATTTAGCTGTTTTAAAAACATCAACACAGTTACTTGATAAGATGTGAATATCACATCCTAGAGTTTCATCACTTTAGGAATATTCTTCCATTGACAGGTGGTTGAAGCACGTGACTGGTACACTGGTGGAGAACCACACTCCCCAGCACGATTATATAAACAATGGGAGAGGAAAGCCCCTGCCATGAGCCAAGCCATGGCCTTTTTTTTGTTTTGTTTTTAATAACATAGTCGCTTAATTTGGGTGAATTCATTTGAATCATGTGAAAGTTATAGACACAACACTATGCACCAAGCCACAAAAAAGTTAAAAAAAAAAAAATTTCCTGGAGTTAAAAAAAATTATTTTCTCTGGACAGTTTTAAGAGTCGACATCCTGTGTTAGAGTTCTCTAATCATCACCAGCACAATTTACAATCAGAACACACAGAGAGCCAGTTTAGACCAGCTCATCTGTTGATCTTGGCAGAAACCCTGCATCGCACTGTGTGCAGCTGCCACTAGAGAGTTGAGGGACTCAGCAGAGAGCCAGAGGAGGGTGGGATGGAAGGCTGGTCAAGGCAGAAACACACAGGTCTGCTTCATTTCAACAGTTGTATGTTGCTTCAAAAAAAAAAAAAAAGTCTTTATTTTACTGCCCCCCTCCTCCTTTTTAACCTGAAATTAAACGAGGACCTCTCATGAGCCACTGCGCTCCAGGCACAAGAAATTGTAATGTCTGGCTTCCAGAAACTGTCCCGTCAAAATGTGCTTCTGATTAGGTGGCTTAATTACAGCTGTGAAAACAATGTTGATTTAGGCCTCAGGATTCCAGGGCATGTCAGCCGTTATTAGCTAACCTTGGACTGAATCCACCATTTTAAAACTCTGTACCACTAAAGTCACCCAGCTTGACAACTTTTTATGTAGGCAGAAAAGTTGCCAGAAGCAACACGTTTTTATGCAAAATAGTGTTCGATGCACAATTTCAACTGCAGCACCATTAGTGGTCATTAAAGCGATAGTTAACTTTGTACTTTATCAAGAACAAGGAAGTTTTGTTTGTAAGAACAGTGGGTTTCGAATAGTATTTTTAAAGAGTTGACTAACATAAGAATTAATTTTAATTCCTTTAATTCAGTTTTATTTCAAGTCCAGCCTGTTGGTTTAACCACCCAATTTTATTACACCTAAATTTTCCTGACAGTTTCATTTGCTGTTAGGAAATAAAATTGCAAATTTTTTTTTTTCAACATGGGAAATAATGGCTAGTTTTAAAAACATTATGTTTGAAACTTCCCTTGCCTCAAGCTGGTTCAGACACAACCTCAGTTTACTTTTGGAAGGAAACGAACCTCATTAAATAGTTTTAAATATTTTAATATAATCTAAGTGTGTTTTTTCATAGTGAGGAAGTTTATTAGACTCATGTATTTATACCTGCAGGGTAAGTAAAAGTCTTAATAATTATATAGTTTTAATACTTTGGAATTTTCAATACAATTGTCACTGATATCATAAATATTATAAGTACATATTTAAAGTAGTTCCCATTTCATTGTATTTTAGATGTCTAAAACTCCCTTTATATGCTGTGAATGTTTCTTTTTATTTGTCAACAGTTTAAAAAGTGGTTATTAAATAGAAAGCAGTACCAAAAAAGTAAAGTGCGCAGCTGAACAATAAAGAGTCATGTAATTCTCATAATTTTGGAAAAATTTTTGCTTGAAAATTCATGATTGATGCCAAACCGAATACCCAAGAGAGAGAGTTAAATGATTTCTTTAAAATGAAATCTCCTACACTTAAGACTTTAAATCCAACAAAGTGGGTGGTCGAGGCACATCTTTTTCTACTAGTCAGTCTCATTGAACAATTAACTGACTCACTCTAAACCATGCGTGAACAAGGAAACTTTTGTTCCAGTTGAATTAAGAATTAATACATAGCTAATCAATTATGAGGAATGGAAGGCTGTGTTGATGATTCAGAATGTGTGTTTTAAAAGAGAAAGATGGGCAACGGATTCAAAATAGAAATTGTGTAATATCACTACCATCTTCTAATTACCAGAGACTTTAGAGACACTTTACATCTATATCTATTCCATCTATTATTTAATATCAATCTTATGAGAGAAATACTATTTTCCTGTATTGCAGATGAAGCAGTTCAGAGGATAAATAATTTGCTCAAGATCATACTGTTTGGATCTAGATTGGAACACTTGTCTGTGTGTCCATAACCCAAAGATGGCCATAGACATTATTTTGTTTTGGAAAATAGAGTCCAGGTTATGAAATAGTAGGGAAACTTGGGGGTGATGAAGTTTATGTTGAGTGTGCCTTTAGGCTGTTAAGAGACAAAAGTATTTAAACTTGAATAAAAGTTTTATAGTTTTCTGTGCAAAAAAAGCTAATTTTTTTTTCTTTCTGTAAAAAATGACTGTATATGAAGACAAATGCACTCGGTCTATGGTTAAGGCCTTTTACCTAGAACAAAAGGACCTTCCTTTTTCCTTTTGAAGTTGCTTTATTAACAGAGAATTGAAAGTGTACATCCTTCCATGTTATGCTGGTTTGAAGTTTGGGTATATTGCGTTTGTTCTTAAGATTCTGTGTCAGATGAGAATTTGGGAAGAAATAGCTTTCTTAGTTTCCCAGAACTTTGGCTTAGGGCATACTTTGATAGAATCTGAATTCAGCTTATTCTTTTGGATATTCTTTTGTTCTCAATGTTTGCCTGACACCAACTGGAAAGATACCCTTCCAGAATGTGAGAGGCCAACTAAGGTTACAGCTTTATTTCTCCGTCTCCACTATCTTATTGCTGATGACTTTAACTGAAAATATGAATTTGGTTGAAAAAATGTGCCATGCAGATTGTATACAATGTAGATTATATTTAATTTTATCATGATAAAGTAATTGTTTTGATACTTCATTTTGTTAATCTCTCCTGGTGCTTTATGATTTAATTAAAATTTTTTTATTAAACAACATACTGTATATTATAGATTCTTATGATTATAATTATGTATACTCTAACTGGGTTTGCCTTTACTTGATAATATAACCATCTTTTGGAGAAAAGAAAAAGGCCTAGGAAGGAATTTTGAACCTAGATATATATGTATATCTATACAGATATTTTATATCTTATCCTGTATAGATATAAAATAGTTATTCATTATTTTGAGGTATTACTATATTTTGCCTATGGAATAATTTTTTTAATATCTTGGTTCATGTACTTATATTTCCTGATCCATATTTATTTGACTATGAAATCCTCCAATTTTTTAAGATATACTAAATGTGTTTCCTAAAGCAGGTAAAAAACCAAGAAAGTCTAAGTAAAGTTAGTAAAATAATTCAGCCCTTATAACTGTGTTGTTTCTTCTTTTAATGACACTGATAACAAAAGCATCAGGGCTGTCATAATATTTTTTAGCAATATGCCAAAGAGTTTAAATTGGTCACTGTGTCAATACCAAGCAAGCATCAAAAGTATAGGGGGGGTTATCATTTTTTAGAAACAGCTGTTTAGCAACTCTCAGAGCCTTATATATATCCCTGTCTCACGTGGATACCTCAGGGTGAGAATGGGGGAAACCTAGAGAACAGATTTTTTACTCCCCACCCCTTCTCCAAGCAGGGGAACTTTACTTTTATCTCATTTAAAAATTAAATTTCTGAATAAGATATCATTTAACAGAAGGATTCTGCTGTTAAAAAGTTTGAAAGTCATTGTTATATGAAGAAGATACCCAGGAACAGTCATCTGTAATATAACTAGGCATTTATACATAAATAAGGATTCAAGGCCAAGAAGAACCACAAAAGAATAAATGTCATGATAACTTCTGTACTTAGTAAAGTCATTTTTACTTGCTTTATGGCTGCTAGAAAGCCTAAAACTAAGACTTGTTTTTGTTTTTTTCCAATAAATATCTTTGCTTTACTTTAGGCATACATTTTATAAATTGAAGTATAATTGACATACAACATTATATTAGTTTCATGTGAATAACATGATTCAACATTTGTATACACTGCAAAGCTATCACTACTGTAAGTCTGATTACCATCTGCCACCATACAAAGTTAGAACAAAATTTTTTTCTTGTGATAAGAACTTTGAAGATTTACATTCTTATCAACTTTCAAATTTGCAATATGCTATTATTGCATATAATCACCATACTGTACATTACCTCCCCATGGCTTCTTTATTTTATATTAGGAAGTGTGTGTCTCTTGGTCTCCTCCACCCATTTTACCCACACCCTCAACACTCTGGCAACCACCAATCTGTTCTTTGTATCAATGAGTACTGTGTTGTTTGTTTACTTAAATATTCCACATATAAGTGAAATCATATGGTATTTGTCTTTTTATTTTGACTTCTTTCACTTCACATAATACCCTCAAGATCCATTCATGTTTTTGCATATGATAAGAATTCATTCTTTTTTTATGGCCAAATAGTATTCTGTTTTATTTATATATACATCACATCTTGTATTTTTCAGGTACAATTGACATTCAATATTATTTGATATTATTTTCAGGTGCATAGTATAGTGGTTAGACATTTGTATAATTTGTGAAGTGATCCTCCCAATAAGTCTAGTACCCACCTGGCATCATACATAGTTATGCTATTGACTATCTTCTCTCTATGCTGTACTTTACATCCCTGTGACTATATTATAGCTACCAGTTTATACTTCGTAAACCCCTCACCTTTTCCACCCAGCCATTTAACCTAGTCCCATCAGTTTGTTCTCTGTATATATGCTCCTCCTTCTATTTTGTTTGCTTGTTTATTTTGTCCTTCAAATTTCACCTATAAGTGAAATCACATGGTATTTGTCTTTTTCTGTCTGACTTATTTCACGTAGCATAATACTCGCTAGGTCCAGCCATGTTGTTACAAATGGCAAGATTGTGTTCATTTTTTATGGTTGAGTAATAGTCTATTCTATTTATGTGCCACTTCTTCTATATCTAATCCATTTGACCAGTGTGAGATGATATCACACTGTGGTTTTGATTTGCATTTCCCTCTTGGTTAGTGATGAGCATCTTTTCATATGCCTATTGACCATCTGTATGTCTTCTTTGGGAAAATGTCTACTCTGATTCTCTACTCATGTTTTAATTAGAATTTTTTTTTTGTTATTGAACTTTATGAGTTTTTTATATATTTTGGATAGTAATCTCTTATCAGCTATATGATTTGCAAATATATTTTTCTTTTCAGGAGGTGGCCTTGATGATTTCCATTTGTTTATTTTTCCTTTTTGTCATTGCTTTTGGAGTGCGATCTAAAAAATATATTGGCAAGAGTGATGTCAAGGAACTTATTACCACCTATGTTTTCTCCTAGAAATTTTATGGTTTTCTGTCTTACATTTAAGTCATGAATCCATTTTCAGTTAATATTTGTACATATGTAAGATAGTGGTCCATTTTTTTTTTTCTGGTTATTTTCTTTGTTATTTTTTCCTGCTGTTTGCACATGATGTTTAGTATTTCCATCACTATTTATTGAAGAGTCTGTTCTTTTTCCATTGCATATTCTTGCCTCCTTTGTTGTAAATTAACTGACCGTGTGTGTAAGTTTATTTCTGGACGCTCTTGTTCTGTTTGTCTGCTTTCATGCCATTATAATATTGCTTTGATTACTATAGCTTTGTAATATACTTTTAAATCAGAGAAAGTAATGTCCCCAGCTTTGTTTTTATTTCTCAAGATTGTTTTGGCTATTTGGGATCTTTTGTGGTTTTAAACAAATTTTTAGGATGTTTGTTCTATTTCTGTGAAAAATACCATTAAAATTTTAATAGAGATTGCATTGAATCTGTAGATTCCTTTGGGTAGGTGATATGGACAGTTTTACAATACTAATTTTCTTTCTTTAAAAAAAAATAAATTTAATTATAATTAGTTTTTAAAGATTTATATTTATTGGTTGTTGTTTTTTTTTTGACAGAGAGAGAGAGAGACAGACAGAGAGAGACAGAGAGAAGGTGAGGGGGAGAGCAGTCTCTATAATTGTACATCATTAGGTTTTGACATAGTTTCACTCCACAGGTGGGCACGGGGCTGCACAGTGCAGAAACTGGGCCAGGGGCATCCCACATGGGCCCCAGCAAGAACTGAATGGGGGCACACCCCAGTTCAGCATATGGATCCTCATGGGCCAGGGCTGGGATTCCATTCTCAGACCCTGGGGCTGCAAAGCAAGCACTCAACCCACTGAGCCATCCTGGCATCCCCATTAATTTTCTAATACTGGGGTATGGAATATATATTTACATTTATTTGTGTCTTCTGTTTCTTTTATTAACATTTTATTGTTTTTTGACGGAGAGAGAGACAGAGAAAAGGGGGAGGGCCCAGAGCAGTCTCCATAGTTGACAGTGTTAGTTTTTCATATAGTTTCACTCCACAGGTGGGTGCAGGGCTGCACAGGGCAGAAATTGGGCCGGAGCCTCCCTCTTAGGCCCCTGCAAGAACTGAACTGGGGGCACAACCCAGTCAGCATATGGGTCCCACTGGGCTGGAACCAGGATTCGATCCTCAGTCTCTGGGGCTGCAAAGCGAGTGCTTAATCTGCTGAGCCATCTCAGCTTCCCCAACATTTTATAACTTTTATTATACAGTTCTTTCACCTCTTAGGTTAAATTTATTCCTGGGTATTTTATTCTTTTAGTTGCAGGTGTAAATGGGATTATTTTATTAATTTATCTTTCTGATAGTTTGTTGTTAGTGTATAAAAGCCAAAAAGATTTTTGTATATCTATGCTGATTTTGTACCCTGCAACTTTACTGACTGAATGTGTTCATTAATTCTAACAGTTTTTTGGTGTAGTCTTTAGGGTTTTCTATATATAAAACCATGTGGTCTGCAAATGGTGACATTTCACTTCTTCTTGTCCAATTTGGATGTATTTTATTGTGTTTTCTTGCCTAATTTCTCTGGGCAGGACTTCCAGTGTTATGTTGAATAAAAGTGGTGAGAGTGGACCTTCTTGTTTTGTCCTGATCTTAACTGAAAAGCTTTCAACTTTTTATCATTGAGTATGTTTGCTGCGGGCTTGTTATATATAGCCTTTATTGTATTGAGGTATGTTCCAGCTATACCTACTTTGTTGGGACTGTTTATCATGAATGGATGTTGAAATTTGTCAAGTGCTTTTTCTGTATCTCTTGAGATGATCATATGACTTTTATTTCTCATTTAATATGGATATCATGTTGATTGATTGTGGATGTTGAATTATCTTTGCATCCCTGGGATAAATTCCACTTGATCATGGTGTATTGTTCATTTAATATATTGTCAAATTTGATTTGCTAATATTTTGTTGAGAATTTTTGCATTTACATTTATTGGGAATAGTGATAAATTTTTTCCTTCTTTCCTTCCACTTCTTTTCTTCTTTTCTTTCTTTCTTTCCTTTTGTTTGTTTTTGTTTGGTGTCAGGATAATCCTGGTCTCATAAAGTAAGTTTTGGAGTGTTTTCTCTTGTTCAATTTTTTAGACTAGTGTGAGCAGCTTGAGTATTAAATCTTTGAATGTTTGGTAGAACTCACCAGAGAAGCTGTCTGGCAATAATTACATATCTACCGTGTTTCCCCGAAAGTAAGACATCCCCCGAAAATAAGACCTACTTACAGTTTTGCCTCTCGCTGAAATATAAGGCATCCCCCGAAAATAAGACCTCCCCGAAAATAAGACCTCCCTGATAATAAGGCCTCCCCCGAACATAAGGCCTCCCCAATAATAAGGCCCCCCGAAGCTACTGTAATTCTGGACTCTGGACCGTAGCGGCGGGCGCCGCCGCGCAGCTCACTGTTGGCCCCAGTGCAGCCGGAGCAGACAGGGAGTGCGAGGTCTCTTTTAATCAGAAGATGATGACATGACTGTCATTGAATAAATGAGTAAATGTACCATAGATTGTTGTACATGGAAATAATGGTAGTAACAAGAAATTCTTGATACTGTAGGATTCACAGTTTGTCTGGTTATGCTGGTTTGTGATGACAACTACTACCATACCGTATACAGGTAATAAATTTCCTTTTTTTTGTTCAACAATAAATGTGTACCGTATTCTTCTTCATGGAAAAATAAGACCTCCCCTGAA